>PVIH01009953.1:0-28456 GCA_004025045.1 Sigmodon hispidus | reverse complement strand
TAGAGAAGTAAAAAGATGTGTGGAAGACAGGGAGCAGAGAACTAATGAGCTAGGCTGTAGTCATCTCCAGTGCAGCAGCAATGACTTAGGCTGCTGGGGACGATCCAATGAGAATTCAGGAGAGCACCGCTTCGGAAATCCTGCAGGGTCTTCCCACTCGCGGTTCTTTTCAGAGTTTACCTGCGCTGGGAACATTATCCTTAGGATTAATAGTATTCCACCAGTGCATTTCACTAGCAATCCCCTGGAATTCTTCCTCTGGAAGCAACTGAGGGAGGCTTAGTAGGAAAGCCTGATATAACCCACACCCCAAACAAGCAAGCAGGACCGTTCACATTGCCTTCATCAAACTGTCAGCGACAGGGGCTGGGAGATGAATGGATGAAGCTTCTAGTGGCTTGGAGATTTGGAGGGCACTATGTTTTTGGAGGGTTAGCAAGGGGACCCTGAAGTGGGTGATGGGATGCCTAGGGGGCAGCAGCTCCCCTTGGTCAAAATTCCTTGATCAATTATGCTCCCTGTGTTTAAAGCTATTGCTTTTAATCCCGAACTCCAGCGCCAAAACCACGATTTAAGAAGCTAGGTTTTAGGACAAATCTGAGGACTGTCCTGATCCCTTGGGGGGTGAGGTACTAGGGTTGCAGTTGTGTCAGTCTGTGCAGTTACAGGAGCTAAAGTAGAGAAATGGCTTTGCTGTGGATTGCATTGTCGTGTCATTTTCGTGTCCTGATACCGCATAAACGATCACCTGATCAGCAGATCGATAGGGTAAGATTTGCTTGATCTCTTCTCCCTTTTCCTTTCTGTGACCCCATTCTCCTCCCCCACCCTCTCCTTCCTAAACCTATTTCTCCCTGCTTTCTTTTCCTGCATTTTTACCCGCCCCCTCTTGTCTTTCCCTCTTTCTCTCCTCTTGGAAATCTACTGCCACTGAGGGATTGCCTGTTTGACTGAAAGACTGACAACTCTGAAACTGATTTAATATTTGTGGATGGAATGAACATCGCTCCTCTACTCAAAATCTTTTCTCAGGGAAGATTCTGGGTTCCCACATTTAGAAATTTCTGAGTGACCCAGAAGGTGTATAAACAGCACAGTCAGGTAGGAGCCTTGGACTCCAGCTCAGTCTTGCTCCGGACCTGAAGCTTACAAATTATTCATTTGTCTGTTAAAAAAAAAAAAATAGGAGGAGATGGTACCCTGAAAATCGATTTATTTGTTGTAGAAATCGAGTTGTTGAACAATAGAAAGGCTAAGTATTTATCATGGGTAAAAATGTTCTTAGTAAGTAAAAACACACTGTTTCCCAGTAACCCATCCCCCACTTCATTCATTTTCTTTCTTTTTTTTTTTCCCTGCTCTGTATGTAAATCACGGAGGAGCTGGGGCAGTGGAAATGTTCTTTTCCTCTTTTCTGGGAGAGCAGAAGCCAGTAAGTGTGGATTTGGAGTGAGGAGGGGCCTCTGGAGATAATTCAACACTTTCAGGTCCTTCCTAGCCAAATCACTGGCAGGTAAAGCAGTATTTGCCTTCTAAAGGTGTATTTAAGAATCACCCTCCCTCTCCTTTAACTCTTTCTTTTCTGGAAATGAAGTGAACTTAGGGTGTAGCAGCTCTTTTTATGTATGCTGTGAGAACACTTTGGCTGTGTGGGTTTTTTTTTTGTTTTTCACTCTTTCAACATAGCAATAAAGAACCATAGTTGTCTTTTCATGTTTTGCAGAAAAGATAATGCTAGAAATATCTTACTAAGCATACATATTTATGGTAGTTTTGACAACTGATGCAACTTATTACATGCATCCTGAGTGAATATTTGTTGGTCATGATAAAGCATTCTTGCTTGCCAAGAGTCTATAGCACCCCCACCTGTGCATGGTTATCTGAAGAGAGGGTATGTGCAAGCCTGTGAAGAAGCTGGGCAGTCTTGATAGTATTGCTATTATATTCTGCTAAATGTGGAGAATAACAAGTCTTGAAAATTGTGTGAACTTGGATTGCAAGTGCACACTGACTACAAAAATATCACAGGAGACTATCAAAGAAAAAGCTAACTTTTGAGTTACAAAATGCATTTTACTGGCAAAATATTTACCTTAAATTTTTTCTCTATTGTTGATTCTGGGGTAGCATTTTATATACAAGTGTCAATAATAAAAGATAAGCCAACTGGTGCAAATATTCACTTCTAATATAAAGTGGACATGAGCCTCAGCAGAAATATATATTAAAATTCCATTGACTAAAAACAAACTTCCATTATGATAATAAACATTGTAGAAATCAGTTCTATAACCTACAGAAAGAAAGAGAGGTAGGTGTCATACCATAGAAGAAAAAAATATGTGTGTGCTCAAGGATCTATAGTGTCTATAATAAAAGACAAATATTAAGTAGAGACATGCTGATATAATTTTCTTTCTTTTTTTTTTCAGGATGCACACCTGCTCCAGTTCCGTAACAGAATAGAATTTTATTTTCCCTGTCTCATTTTCCAAAAATATATATAATTTGTGGTTATTATAAAGGCTGAAAAATTCTGCTAAGAGGATCTGAGGCCACATAAATAGAATCAACCTCTTAGATATATTCATTGCACATACAGATTAACATCTGTGGAGTATAGGGACAATACTCTTGCCATAAGGACCACAGAATATTGTGGTATTTTATCTACCTGACTGTTCAAAGGAATGTGTTGTTTATTGAGGGCTCAATCTGACTCAAGTCAGATCAGACAAATGAAACAAAATTTTATTTTATAACTATCAATAGTGATGAATACTTGTATTCTGTAATTTCAGATGTCTAGAACTGAGGCAGGTGGATTATAATCTTAAGGATGGGCTAGGTTATGTAGCAAAACTTTAACTCAACAAATAATCAAGTGTTTGTGTGTGTAAATAAGGGTAATATTGTTCTTAAACATTTAAAACAGGACAGGAGAATAAGCATTCATTTTTTGGCTCTTAGCTTAGAAACTTTAGGAAAGTTTTGCAATGTTCCAAGTTATTCATTTACATGCTTGAATATGATACCAAACTATATGATTACTTAACTAAACCTCCACATACTGTCATAGACATTATATCCCCTATATTTTATCTTAAGAGAAATGTGGATTTACAATGTTCTCAGAAGCAAACTCTTTTAGTTTCAAGTAGAGAGGGATTCTTCTTGAATTTCAATGCATTCATCTGAAGCTGTTCATTCAGCAGACTTCATATTAGTGATAGTGTTCCTTGACTCCCATCCCCTGTCTTTTCTTTCTTTATGGCTGTAAATCAATATATTTCACCTACTACCTCACTAAAAATTTGCCAAGGTAACATTCAAATGATTTATTGCTGGAGATAGAATGTAGCATTAGTTTCTATTCTGAGTATAGCTATATTTCCTGATTTGATGATCAGAACACCCCCAAAATACCATAAAGAAAAGTGTGTGTGTGTATATATATATACACACATTTTTGTTTGGGTGTCAGTTTGTGTATACACACTCTTGTGTCATGGTCCACATGGGGAATCACTTATCTCTTTCCAACATATGGGCTTCCAAGATTGACTTAAATTTTGGACTTGATGGTAAGTACTCACTCTGCTTAGCTCCCTGTGTCTCACCAGTCTCCTTAAAATAAGTATGTTATTAAGAAATTGTGCTGCAATTTTTTTGTAAAGAAAAATGTCTATATGCTTCAGGTTACTTTTTAACATATCTAATTTATAGCAAGCAAATATATAAAAATATGAGCCCATTAAAGAAGAGTTCTTGTACATATATAAACATATATATATTCAGATTGTTACTTGCATATAAAAGAGTAAAATTTGACACAAATTTATGCATGCATATTTGTCATCATTAAGATATGGAAATTTATTCACTTTAGTCTCTTTGCTGTGTTTATTTTGTCTTTAGAGCTTTCTTACTGGAAATGTTCAAAGTTTCTTTAGTACCTTTGTGTATAGTAATCTTCACTTATAAGTTTATAAGATCAGTATGCTGTTAAATAAACTGAGTCTGTGCATTTGAATCTTAAATGAAAAAAAGTCTTGGTTCTAGATGGTCTGTAAAGATCATTTAGTCTATCCTCTAATACTCTTGAAAGAGTAGAAAATTATAAGGTGACATAGTTATGGCCAGCATATGCCAACTAGGAATCTAAGGGATTGCAGATGTGGTTTTACCAGGCTTTTCAACTACTGTGAATTCTATATCAGTTAAATGTTTTAGTAGTTTCTATTGCTGACATTCTTTGAGATTAATTTGGAGAATAAGTGGCAGGAAATAAAAAACAAAGACCAATAAGGTGTAGTTATCTCAGAGCTTTTAGGAATATACTAATTTTATTTCTTCTCAACTTAACCCTAAAGACCACTATATGAGGAGAAAATATTTAACACCTTGATGCTGATTGTTCATGGAATGACTTCAATTTTCTATTTCTGCAGGTGTTATATTGTCTTGAGACTATTTCTCCCCTACACTCTAGACTCTTTGTGAAAAGTCTAGCTACCTCCTTTAGAATACTCCATTAAACTACTTATGATTTACTTTTAAAATTTCTAATCCACACAGAAAATGTAAATATTGCAATGAAACATGATCTAATAACCTTCATATAAAAGATATATTACTAAACATGTTTCTTATAATGTAAACATGCAGAACAAACAGGTTTTATTGAAATAATCAAGGAAAGCTTTCCAATTTACAAGAAAATAGTAATAAAATAGTCATTTAAATTCCTTATTTTTCTGGAAGTCAGGAAACCATTACAATTTACTTCAGTCTCTTATATTTGTCAACATTGGAGTATTTTATGCAACCTTTATTTATTTATTTATTTATTTATTTATTTATTTATACAACAAACCGAATGTGAATGTGAACATCAAAATTCATTTGCCAAAAATTTTGTGAATTATACAGGGACAACATTAAAAACAAACTCATATCTGAAGTTTTCTATTTGTTTGTTTGACTGACTGATTGATTGATTGATTGATCTATTCATTGACTGATTTTTGAGAAAGGATTTCTCTATGTATCCCTGACTGTCCTGAAACTTTGTAGACTAGGCTGACCTCAAACTCAGAAATCTACCTGCCTCTGCCTTCCAAGTGCTAAGATTAAAAGAATATGTTAGCAACATCTCACAAAGTATAAACATTTTTAAATGTCTCATCCTGTTACCTGACTGCATTAAAATGTTTGTTGTATTAAGTTTCTGGCTAGCCTTTCCACTTGGCCTTGTGACTCAGACTCATAGCTGCAGTCTCATGGTCCCACAGTCCCATAGTTCCACAGAGACACAGAGATGCTTACATTAATTTTATGCTTACTGACCTAGAATTTAGACATTCCAGGCATATAACTTGCTAACTCTTTAGTCTTTAAGCCATCTTTCTTATCAAATCTGTGTCAACTGCCATCTCATTGTGATTCTCAGTGTGTTCTCTCTGGCTTCTCTGTTGTGTTTCTGCTTTGCTCTTCTTGTTCCCAGAGTTTTCTTAGGCATACTTCCTGTCTGCCTTCAGCCAATTAGCATTTTTTTAGCCAGTAGGTGGGACAATTATTTACAATGGAACAGAACACAATACTACTAAAAATGTTTAAGCTTAAAATATTTTTTTATGATTATGTAATGATTGCTAGACTATTTTTTTAATAGAGTTTGTACTGCTGGATGTGTTTATGTAATCAGTAAGTCTTTGCATGCATATAATGCAGTACGGAGTTGATTGTATTTAAAATAATATATAGTCAACTACTGTTTCCACGTGAAAAAATAAAAGTTTTATTTCCTTCTTGTTGTTTTCATCTCCTTCTTTATATATTCCTAATATCTAACAGTATAAAACATGGGGAAAGCTTAATAAGCATATATTTAAAGACTGAAACTATGTGCTTCATGAAGCTCTCCAGAATTTTAAATAATGATTATTATATTTACTTTACCTAAATATTTACAAATATAGTAACTGAACAAAAGATTATTTTTCAAAATATTTTCACAGTTGTTGTTATACATTGGCCCAGAGAGCCAAATTCTCTTAGAAATGATATCTTTACATGCAACTCTATGGCTTTTAAATGTGTTACTAGTCATGATATCAACATGATCACTTCATATACTGTGAAGTACAGCAATGCACTTACTGAAAAATGGAGACACAAATTACATGGATATTGAAGATGAGTTATTAGATTCAGCCTTAATCTGTCTTTCCCAGCTGTTGTAAAAACACATTATACACTGATGACTCAGACAACAAAACTTTATTTTTCTCAGCTGTAGGGACTAAAATATTCTAGATCAAGTTGTTTGTAAATGTGGTCCCTAAAGAGGATGTACTTTCTGCACTGCAGACAGAAGTCCTATTAAATATTTACATAGCCTTTCCCCCTAGTACCAAAAAAAAAAAAAAAAAAAAAAAATTTGAAGGTAAAGAAGAGAGAAAGACATATGACACTGCTTTTTTTGCATTTGTATTTCACTGGTTGCAATCTCCAATAACTGTCCCTTTATACAGTGAAGCCACTTTATAAGGAGGCCACTAGATATGTCAACAAGGATAAGACAAAAAGAAAAACATTAGGCAATAAGTTCACCTAAAGAACAACATAAAGGCAATTAGGAATACTGCAAGCAGGAGAAGTATTTTATTATCCAATTTATTATCCAATACTAAAAGTCAACCCTAAAGACCAACGTAGAAGTTACATACAGATTAAATAGTTTTATTTAGAAATATAATTGTATATACAAGAATTTTGAGTTCATGCAATAACAGTTAAGAAAAAGAGAAGCCATGTATTCGGGGGAAAAAAAGAAAGAAGGAAGACAGAGGTTTTTGAGAAAGAAATATGATAATTATATTATGATCTCTAAAATAAATAAAAACATAAATTACTGAGATGTGATTGAATTATTTATTTTTATTTTTTTAATTGTGTGTGTGTGTGTGTGGGAGAGAGAGAGAGAGAGAGAGAGAGAGAGAGAGAGAGAGAGAGAGAGGCTGTAAATGTGAGTGTAAGTTATCACAGAGGCCAGATACTTTGTGTATCCCTGGAATCAGGAATAGAACTCAGATTCCCCATAAGAATAGTATTTTCTCTTAACTACTGTACTAGCTCTGCAATGTGTTATTTTTATTTACCATATTTCATTTCTTCCGGTATTAAAGAGAAATGTAAAATGGGGATATTAATTTTAAAACTTGAAATTATTCATTATTTTTGTAGAAATAAAATATATTTTTTAAAAAAATATAACATAATGATCTGAATTATAAAGTTAGTATATAACATTTTTTTCTATTTAGAGTTTATGGGATTAACATTTTCTATTTTATCTTCTTATATTAATAAACATTTGTGTTTAAAATTATTTATATCTTAAATTAAAAATTATGAATATTATCTTTCATGATAAATATATTTACAAATTTTATAATATAGATCTTTTAACAGTAAGCCATTCTTGTTCATAACCATAAATCTCAAAAACTGGGGCATAGGATATGAGTCAGAAATGATGGTAAGAGCAGGATATTGGCTGAAGTTCTTTTGGGTTTAGGTCAGCTAAGTCATTCTGTCTGAGAATTTTCTGGAATCTAGATAAGGAAAGGAAATGGGTCTTCTTTAAAGCTGCCAGAAGTGTTGTATTTATTTAGATGTTGGAAGACAAGAAATCACACTATTTTATACAATTAATATGAAATTTGGAGTATCTATAGATTGCATTAATTGATTTCAAATACAGTACCTAATACACAGTTTTATTCATAGTCAAATTGCATCACTATAGCAGATTCATAACATATTATATAAGATATAAAAGGAGAATGGCTAGACAGGAGAAGGAGAAAGAAAAGATATATTCAATTAAATGAAAGACTATACCAATGTAAGGATGAAGAGTGAATACATTAAGAAAAGAAAGATTAAATGCTGGAGAGAGAGAGAGAGAGAGAGAGAGAGAGAGAGAGAGAGAGAGAGACAGAGAGAGACAGAGAGAGAGAGACAGAGAGAGAGAGACAGAGAGAGAGAGACAGAGAGAAAGAGAGAGTGAGAGAATACCAGAATAGCATAAGGATCTGAGGAAAGTGCATTTTCAAGCAGAGTGTCATACAGCAATTTAATTCTTTTTGTCTTATGCTTTTTTAAAGTGTACGATCAAGAAAGCTAACTGAACATTTACTTAATTAGGATGCATCATTACTTTTAGTGCTTGATGAACTCTAAAGGCCTTTCACCTCTTTAAGAAAAATAAAGAGAAGCTAAACTACTTGATTGCTAATTCTCTTGGTAGCTCTAAGTTTCATTAATGCCTGCACTTTTCTTCTCAAGCAATCATTGTAGGAGAATGGAAAATAATTTTTCACAGTCACCATCCAGTTTTGGTTCTTGAGAGAAACTATAAATACACAGACAAAAGTACTTTTTAAATGACTGTATAAGATTCATTCCATGTTTATGATAAAGAGTATGTCTAAAAGTCTATTTAAAACATATTTATTTTTCACTTATTCAACATCATCTATAAATAGATTCCTGTAGAGGAAACAAGATTTTAAGTGTTGCAAAGGCATAAAAATAAGTTACAATATTGTATTTCCTCTTGGAGAATAAGTTAAGTATATAGATAAATATGAGCATTGTTAACTATTTTACAAACTTCTTTAATCATTCCTCTTTAATAAAAGAAAGCAAAAATATGGATATCTCTTATAGGCTATGTGTTTCCTAGCCAAAAAAAGTGTGCTAAATGAAATAATTAGAAAGATAATTGAAATACAAATATTAACACAGTCAGTCAACAATTGAAAAATAATCTTAAAATCAAGTATCTCTGCTTCTACATTAGAATTTTTTAACCCATAACTTTACCCAATAGTTTAAATTTTCTACTTTAAGAAGAAATAGTTGAAGTAGAGTGGAATCATTGTTCTACATAATATGAATTCTGTAAATGAGAACTCAAAATAAAGCTGATATTGTTTCTTTCTTTGTTAGCATAGAATTCAAATAAGTTATTAGAATAGCTTTGGTGTTTTGATTTACAAGGCTTCAATGATCCAGGAAGGGTTCTTTCATGGTACAGCACTCTACTAACGGTTTAGAGCTTTAGGCTGCATGTGGAAACTGTGGGCAAAAAACAGCATGAAGCATCTGTTAGGAAATTTGATGAACATTTAGAGTTCACCAACCAAATTTTAGAGAACCACACACAGCTACAAAGAAATTTCTGCATTAAAGTCATTTTCTCAAGAAAGATTAAGAAAACAACATGCTACATTGATTCATCATAACAAATATATTTTGACATGATAAAAACATGAAATTGCATATTCAATGTAAAGTGAGAAAACCCCAGAATTATTCTGTGAATCAGTCAAGTAGGAATTTTCATATATGAGTATGATAGAAAAGGTAACCAAGGGAAATAAAGATCATATTATAATCTAAAATGTACTTTATGGATATTAAATGCTTAATTAATACTTGTTAAATTAATGAATATCTATTTTCCCTAATAGTGTTCACAAAATGACTGTTATTCAACTGGTCATACACATGATAGCACAACAAAATGAACAAGCATACACACTAAGTTAATCTAGATATTGACATGATATTTTACAAAAACTTGCTCAAAATAGATGAGACTGTCTTAAAGCAAAAAGAATAGACTATACAAGTATGAGAAAACAGCATATTTAAGTATTTAGATGATCTTGAGTTTAGAAAATGATTTTGATTCGGTGGAATTATCTATTGAATGTGTGGCTTTATAGGTATTTCTAGTTTCATTAGGTTTAAGCTTTTTTCTTCTAGTGCTTTCTGCAAAGTTGAATTGTTGATAGGTATTACTTAAATCTGGTTTTGTCATGGAATATGTTATTTACTCCAGTTATGGTAATTGAGAGTTTTGCTGGGTATATTAGTCTGAGCTGGCATGCGTGGTGTATTAGTGTCCTTATAACTTCTGCTCAGAACCTTTTAGCTTTCACAGTCTCCATTGAGAAGTCAGGTGTTATTCTGGTAGGTCTTTCTTTATAATTTACTTGCCTTTTTTTCTTTGCAGCACTTAAAATTCTTTCTATTCTGTATGTTTAGTGTTTTGATTATTATGTGGGAAGAAGACTGTTTTGAGGTCTAATATATTTAGTATTCGGTAAACTTCTTGTATCTTTATAGGCATTTTTATTTTTAGGTGGGAAAAATTTCTTCTAAGATTTTGTTGAATATATTTTCTATGACTTTGTACTGGTTTTCTCATTCTATTCCTCTTATTCTTAGGTGTGGTTTTTCATGGTGTCTCATATTTCTTGGATGATTTGTGTTATGATATTTTGGATTTCATGTTTGTTTTGACTAATGTATCTATTTTGCTATCGAATCTTTCACACCAGGGATTCTTTCTTCCATCTCTTGCTTTCTGTTAGTTATGCTTGCATCTGTACTTCTTGTTCATTTTTTCAGATTTTATATTTCCAGCATTCCCTCAGTTTATGTTTTCTAATTGCTTGTATTTCAGTTCTTTAAGTCCTGCATTGTTTGTATCACTTGCTTTTTCTTGGTTCTTTAGTACTTCTTTAAGTACTTTATTATTTTCTTCCATTTTTTGCTTGTCTTTTTTTTCCTATTTCCTTAAAGAAGCTTTCATTTCTTCTTTAATTTCCCCTTTAAAGGCTTCTATCATCTTTATAAAGATATAAAGATCTTTTCCCCCTGCTTCTTCTATATTGAAATGTTCAGGTCTTGATGTTGTAGAACCACTAGGTTCTAGTGGCATCATATTATTCTTCACGTTGTTGGATACATTTTGGCACTGGTGTCTCCCTATCTTTTCTGCTGATGAATGCAAGTGTTGTCTGTGTTTCATCTAGCTGTGTTTGGTCTACTAGTATCTCTTGGTGCAATTGGTGCTGTTGGAAAACTCAGAAGCAGTGGAAACTGTATCTCAGGAAAAGAGTGATGTCTACAGCTAGAGCTCTTGTGAAGGAACTCTTGAGAGTCTGTGTCTCAGGAAGCCATTCTGTGATGGGGTTTTCCCAAGGCTGTGTCTCATGGAGCAGCTCTTGTGATAAAGCTCTCCAGAGGCTGTGTCTTAAAAAGCAGTTTTAGCTAGAGTTCTACTGGTGGTCTCCCTGTGTGTCTAGAAAATAATTTTCATGAAATAACTAATAAATAATTAAAAGTTAATGGCATTAATAGTAAAAGTTTGTCATTGGAAAAGGTAGCTATGATGTAAAAAAGTTAGCACAGATTTGAAGAAAAAATTTAAAAACATATATGCAAATGAACTGGTATTAAAATAAACAGGTATCATGGAAAAATTAGCAATAAAAAAATCAAGTAAAATTTGAAAAAAATTTGAATAAAAACTTCACCCAAAATTATAGTTAGGTGACTATTCTTTTGTCCATCTGTAACTTTATGATGTTCACTTCTCAGAGAGCTCATGGTCCTCAGTAGAGCTTCGTTCATTGTCACTATGGATGACAGCAAATACAATAATTGGAAATTAAAAATTTCCTTTTTGTAATGAACCAAGGGATAAAAAGCTGGAGACAAAATAAGAGAATGGAAAAGCCTAGGGGTGAATATGTGGACTTGAAAGCTCCCAGATTACTCTTAGACAGGAACTTGACAGGTACATATCAGGTAGAAAACAAAGGAAATGCAGATTCCTTTTGGTAGTTTACTCTCATGCAGATTCTAGCCCAGCTGTCATGTCAGAGTTAGTGGACTCCCAATAGGATGGGTCAGCAGTCTCTGGGGTTTTCTCATCATGATATTGATCCCTGTGCTCATATAATTTCTCCTCCCTCTCTTCAGCTGGACGGGAGCTCAATCCAGTGCTTAGCTGTGGATCTTTGTATCTTCTCCCATCAGTTTCTGGATGAAGGTTCCACAATAACAATTAAACTGGTCATCAATTTAATTATATTGGAAGGCCAGTTTAGGCACCCTCTACACTATTGCTTGGACTATTCTGGGGTCTTATCTGTGAGTTCTAAGGTATTTCCGTAGAACCAGGTTTTATTATTAGCTGCACAATGATTACCTCTATCAAGATATTTATGTCGTGTTCTATTTATTTTTCCTCACACATTTACTTACTTTCTCCCTCTCAAATGTATGATCATGTCCTTCCTACACACACACACACACACACACACACACACACACACACACACACACT
Organism: Sigmodon hispidus; assembly: GCA_004025045.1. Taxonomy (NCBI): domain Eukaryota; kingdom Metazoa; phylum Chordata; class Mammalia; order Rodentia; family Cricetidae; genus Sigmodon; species Sigmodon hispidus. The sequence continues at coordinate 16,236 of PVIH01009953.1, read as the reverse complement.
GACCACTATTAGTATTGCTTAATAATTCTCCAATATTAAGGCTGAGAAAGGTATTCTTCTGTAAGGAATGGGCTCCTAGGAGAAAGTCCATGTGCTAGAAATAAATTCTAGTCCCACTGCCAGAGGCTCCATTTGTCTTTTTTCTACATACAGAGGGCTTACTTAAATACCAGCTAGATTCCACCACCCCTGCTGTCTTTTCCGGTTTTGCTGGGGTCATCTTTGTGAGTTCTTGGGTATTTCCCTAGCACCAACATTCTCCTTATCCCCACAAGGGCTCTAACCACCACCTCCAATCAAGATATCTTTCTTTATTGTTCTGTTGATGTTATTGTTGTGTCTAGAGCTTGACTTATGCAGAGACTATTCTAGACAGAAATTCCTAGAATGCAAACAGCAAGGTTTATTGGCAGCATAATAAAAGCCAGGCATGGAGTACACTTCAAGCTTCTGTGACAACAGAGCAGGAAGTAGCTCCTGTCTTTGGTTTTAAGGGGTCTTTTATAGGCAAAAGTTATCAGAAAGTTGGTTGCTTCTAGACAGGGTGCTGACATACTATTGATTGGCTTGTGCTTAGGGTCTCTGTGCCCCAGAGTATTTTGGACCCCCACCTAGATGGACCCCACCGGGACCCTACCTGGGGTGGCTGGTTTTTTCTAGAACTAGTCAAGTGAGAATCTATTCCTTTCTGAGACCTGGGCTGATGTCTTTTCTGATCTCCCAGATCAGATATTCTTCTCTAACAACTGGGGAGGTCCCCTGCTAGGTCTATTCTTTCAGGACATATTTTTTTCCCAGGACTGATTAGGTATGACTATTCTCCTCCCAGCCCTGGCATCACCTCCATCCCTTTCCAGAAATGAGAAATTAAATTTTATTTTATTTTTTATAAAATAGCTAGTAAATTCAAAATAGGGGTTTTAAAGCTCAATTTTCTCTCTTCAATTATTATTATGCAAGCAAGTCTTATACAGGTGATCATATCATTAACCTTTCATGAGTGCACCTTCCTGACAAATACAGCAGATGCTATAGCGACACATGTTCCTTCATCCTCCTTCTTTTACAATCTTTCTACCCTGTCTTCTGCAACATTTCCCGAGTCTTAGGTATTGGGGTTGTACTGTGGGTGCTCTATGTGGAGCAGGAGCATGTCACTTATTCTATGCATGTTGTGGATTGAAATGACTAGTTGTGAATTTCTGTGATAAATTTCTCCCTTTGTTGTAAAAGGAAACTTCTCTGCTGAAGAGTTTGAGCTCTACATTTTGTGGCTATAAAGATAGGTATTTAGACCACAGTTGTGAATTATGCTGTTTAGAAATGGGACATAATAGAATATCCTGTGTATTCTATAACTTCTTCAACCTTTACCTAGTCCACATCTCTATAGTAGCCTCTGTCAGCTGGAGAAAGAAGCTTTCTGGATGAACAGTGAGAGCTAGTTTGATTTTCAGGGAAAGAAGAGTCATCATTCACTGTTGGTAAAATTTCAATGAGTACAGCTACTATGTCAACAATTACTCAGAAGGTAAAAATAGATTTTCATGACCCTACTATATTGTTCCTGTTCCAAAGTCCAAAAGAACTCAGCATTCAATTCAATACTTACTTGCCTAGGCATATTCATTGCCTCTCTGTTCATATATACACAGTAACTTTTAACAACTCAAATGTTCTTAAGTTAATGAATGGATAATGAAAATATAGCATAAATACTCATGGATTTCTATTCAACTGTGAAAAAATGAATTTTTTAGGTGCATGATTGGAACTGAAAAATACACTGAATGTAATATCCCAGAAACTGAAAGAAAAATAGCACTGCTTTCTCATAGTCGTGGAACCTCGTCCTAAACATTTAAACGGGAATGCATCATCTGTAGTTATCATTGACACTAGTAAAGGAAAATGTGATCAGAAGATTTCTAGAGAGGTAGATGGATAACAGGTAAAGAATGAAGATGGAAGAGGGAATTCATCTATGGAGGTAAGTAAAAGGAAAATACAAAAGAAAGGAAAGAACAGAACAAAGGGATAAAGAATACTATATGTAATTGAAAGACCTAAATAACATACTGTTTTATTTTTAGTTAAGCTACATGTGTGTGGGTGTGTTTCTGTATGTCTATACATACATATATGTCTTTATATATTATATATATTATTATGCATATATATAAAATTTAAATAAAATTATGACACTTGAGGTGCAAATTGTATTCACAGGAGTCATAGATTTTCTAACAAAACAATTCTAGTGCCCAGCATTGGAAAACTCTCCTTGAAGCCTTGTTTAGAGGGGTTCAAGAGACCACTACAATCCAGTGAGTGTTTGCTATTGCTATCATTCTTGCATTCCTCTCAGATCCTGAAAGTAGATCTCTATTATGAGGACACTGAACACTTTGGAGACATGAAAATGGAATAATCTAGCTGGGGTTTATCAGGAAGTCTCCTCCCTGAGGACTCTTGTAGTATCAGATAATACTATGCGAGCTGACACAGAAGTCAATAGCCCTTGTTTAAGCTAACCTGTGAAACAAAAGTAGTGTCTGAAGACTGTAGAGGAATGAAGACAAACTGCTTTGTCTGAGTTCTATTTGTGTATCTGTCCCCATTCTCTTTTGGCTGATTCTGGTTAGTTTTGGTTTTCAAGATATCACTAATTTCAGTTTATTTTCACCAGAACATTTTTTCTGTGATTTTGTGCTATTTGTCCAAGTTATTTTCTTTGTGTATTTTGCAAATATAAAAGAAAGTGTTCACCTTGCCCAAAGAAAAAGATAAAAAGAAATAGCTCAACCTGTGTCTTTAAGGAAGTAAAAAAAAATAAGTCATTGAACTACAGCAAACACATGTATTACAACAGCTAAATTAAAGTAAAACAAAAGCAAATTGTGAAAGGAGATTTTTTTTTTCTTGCTGGTGGGTATCCAAAATTGCAGGCATTTCAAACAACTGTTTTCAGGTTCTCATAAAATCTAGTACAGTTTCATCATTTAGTTAAACAACCACATCCTTCGGTATTTTACTCAGTAGCTTAAATGCATGCACACAAAATACCTATGGCATTTTTTTTTTACTTGCTACAATTAGGCAACATACAAGATATTCTTCAAAAATGTGAATACAAAAACTTGCCATCTTGATTTAATATTATGTAATTCAGTGAGCAAAGAAATGGGCCACCAAGTTAAATGGAGAAATTTTAAATGAATATTATTTAGTAAGAAGAATACGTATTATGTGACAACAAACACATGCTATTTTGCAAAAAAAACCCTACAAGGTAAGAAAGACTGTCAGTGACTGGTGGCTGTGTTTTGATACTGACAGTAGGAGAGAATATTATACATTGGTAGGCTTTGGGGACTAACTAATTTTGTCCAAGTCTGCCCAATTTTTATCTCCACGTCTTTGATAAATTAACAACACTTAATATAACACTACTTCTTCAAATAAAATGTTACTTTTACAATGTACCTTCAATTGATATTCATATGTGCCTAAGACAAATTCTCTAGTTCATTCTCACATAATCAAATATTAAATTTTATCCAATTTAATAAATTGGATAAAAAATTAGCACTGCTTTTTTAGCACCAGTCCTTTCCTGTATTTATCCAACTCCATTTTAATTTATTTTTTGTATGTATGAATGTTTGCCTGTTTATTTGTCTGTGTATCATGTTTTAGGTTGCTGCTTGTAGAGGCCAAAAAAAAACATTAGATTTTCTAGAAGTGGAGTAATGGATGGGTGTGAGCAACCAAGTGGATGTTGGTTCCCACCAAGGTCTGCAGGAATGGCAGCCAGTGTTTTTAACTACTAAGTCATCTCTCCATTGTGATAGCTAAAATTTTTCTCAGGTTCATTTCTTGGATTATTTATGATTACATTAACTTTTGAAGTTTTTATTTTCTGTCTGATACCATTTGCTTCTACCAAACTTCAAGTGTATGTATATACACTTTTTCTTTCGTGACTTCCCAGTGTCTATACACCTTTTTTCCCCACAATTTTACTAGGTAGTAGAACATCCTTTATAATAAATTGGATAAAAAATTAGCACTGCTTTTTTAGCACCAGTCCTTTCCTGTATTTGTCCAACTCTATTTTCCCATAGTTAAGTTAACAAATATCCACAATTAATGTCATCATTAAAAAGAATATTAAAGGAATTTGTGATGTCACCCTTTCTATCAGAATGCTTATCCTGAACTGGAAGATATTTATTGACAGATGATTAAAAGTTCCTTATACAACTGTAGAATGTTGCAGATGGGTGCTATTTTGTAAATGTTGAAAAAGGTTTGAATTGTATGCAATCTTTTCTTTCATTTTCTCAAAATTCTTTAGAGTTGTCCTTCAATTTCCACAACAAATATTCAGCTCAGCAAGTGCATGATGATTGTCCAATCTAATTATACACTTTATTCAACTCTAATTGAGTTCTAGAGATGATAATTGAACTACTGTAACTATTTATGCTTTTATTCACACTATTGTACATTGTCATACAATACAGATAATTAAACACTTGAAATTACTAATAAGAGGACAAATTCTTCCAGAATATAATGTAAAAGAAAATAATTTCATTTTTTAAAGTAAGAAAATTAATTTTCTTAGATATTATAGATATAAAAATTAAATATTGATTTATTTTTGTCTTATTTGTAATACTGTATTTTTATTTTATTTTTATTCTCATCTTCATTATAAGTATAACACAAATACTTTATCATACATATTTTTATGAAGATAATATTGGATGTCTCATAGCGTTCATAGTTAAATACAACAATATATACATTAAATTATCGCATATTCAATATTTTTCCTATGTATAATAGACTAAAAATCTTCAAATGAAACCAGAAGAGATATTAATAATAAGAGATAGACCTTTTAAACAAGTTTTTAGTAAAAGATTTTATTAATTAGTAACTTTACTTATTGTGGGTTTTTGTTTCCATTGTGAATGTATGCCTGTGCATCATATATAAAGAGGTCATATTCTTACGGCTAGGGTTGCAGATAGTTGTGAACCACCATGTAAGTGCTGGGAACAGAACAAAAGTCCTCTACAAGAGCATCAAGTTATCTTAACCACTCAACCAAGTCTCTAGCTCCTGCTAGCTGAAAGAAATTTTACTAAATTCATCAGATATGGCCTTAAATAGCTGGATAATCTGAGAAAAAATTATATTTGTTCATTAAGTCTTGTTGTGAAATAGTTCTTTTGTACATTAAAGATTATTCTCTGTGGTTAGTTTAATAAATAAGCTGACTGGCCAATAGCTGAAAACAATGAAATCAGGAAGGAGAGACAAACTGAGAATGATGGGAAAGAAGGGCGTAGTCAGAGGAGTAGACAGAGCTACATACATACAAAGTAGACTGAAGGAAAAAACCAAGAGCCTCAGGGCAGCACATACATGAATAGAAATGGGTTAAGTTGTAAGACGTAGTTAATAAAAAGTTACAGCTATCAACCAAGCATTTGTAATTAATATTAAGCCTGTTTGTGGTTGTTTTAAAGCCAGCAGTCAAGATAGAAAAACTCTGCCCAGAAAATCTAATATAGTATTAATTATTGCATGTGAGTTGATAATAGTAAATTTAATCATCATTATTTTCTTGATTAATTGTAAGAAAAATGCATGACAGTCCCAGGGCAGATGTATATTCATATGAAAGTTTATGTTTGTATGTTTGTTTGTATGTATATCTTAATGTGTTCTTAATGTTTAAACTAGATTATGAGTACTAACAAGTCTTTATGCATATTTAATAATGATATATTTAAATAAATAAACTTTTCCTAAATATAATTAGAAAATTTCTGGTCAGTAAATAAGTAACCTATAGATAATAGTGACTATTAGGCTATATTGAAATTAAGAAAAATAAGCAAATAATTATCTGTGTTATAAGCAAATAGTATTTCAACAGTTTCTTTAATACAAGTCATTATTATGTTGTGCATTCAAGAGAAAGAATCCAGACATTGTCTTAGTACTGTATGTCATATAATTTAGCTAAGGATCTTGGGGTCCCCTCCACAATCCAGTAAATATTTGAGTGGAGCTATGTCTTTTTGCATCTTGAAACAAACAACAAAAAATGGGGCAAAATACATAATATATTAGTGATTTAGTATGATAGGAATGCCAAAGCACATTGCCACAGCTGGCAGTCGGTTAAATAGCAGATATATATATATATATATATATATATATATATATATTTTATTTATAGCAGCATTACTTGTTTTTTTTAATTGCAATATTCTTTTTTTTCTTCTTTATTTTGTATTTATCAAAAAAAAAAAACAGTAAAAAGAATTTTAAAAATGCCGAAGAGTTAACAATAACTATACAGAGGATAATAATCATAAGCATGGCTTATCAAGGGTGGAAATGCAAATAAGATTGCTACACATATATTTTCTTTGTGTTCAGCAGATATTCTAAATCTAAAGAACACACAGTTTTAAATTGTCAGTTTCATTGGATATTGATGAGGCTTTTCTTTTTCTCTTTGTGTTGTAACTTACTTTCTTACTATGTCCTTGTGTGATGAAAGGAAGCTCTGATTTTTTTCTTTTTTGGTCATTATCATCAGACTTCTTTTCTACCTGATTCCCTGCACCTTCTTCTTTATGACGAATTACTTTTATTGAATTGGCCTTTGCACCTGTGGCCATAATAAGCTTTTACAAGCCTGTTTCTCCAATATGGTAATCTTAGAGAGGCAGAATTTTAACATATGAGATACATGAGACAGTATTCAGCACAATGTATATAGATCTTCCAATGAATAATTTACTTGAATAGCAGGTTATGTTTAACGTTCTAGTCTTTAAATTTTTAACTTGTCAGTTTTTCCTGCCTCTTCCTCTTTTTCTTTTAAAAAATGTTTTAACAGAGTATGTACTAGAGAGATCAGGAAAGAAATTGTGTCTTAAATCTAATTTTTTTAAATCATAAAAAAGAGTGCTCAGTTCATTTAATGAATCAGCAAGTTCTACATAATTATGTAAGCTCAGCAATTTTAGAAGTTGCAACTCTCTTTCTGAGACAATTGCACACATACAGGAATATTAAGCACATTAACATCTATGTAGTAGTATATTATTCTCTTTTCTTAAGCATACTTTCCTCCTTTCATTTTTAAAATCTCTCATATAGTTAATATAATGTCTATAATGCTAATTTGTTGAAATATTAGCTACGTTGTGTTTGAAATCCATCTCCATAGGTGAAGAACTCTCCTTTAAAAAGCTCTGATTTTGACACAAAGACATCCATAGATGTGATTGATTCCAGCACAGCATATGTTTTAGATGGGTAATCAGATGCACACACCTAGTGGTTTAAATTTCCAACTTGAAACACAAATCACCATACACAGTAAGAGAGATATTTGTGAGTTAGCAGACATAACAGTAGCATCTAATTTCCAGTTCTGGTTGCAGTAACAACAAAAGCAAATGTAGCATCAATGCCAAGCAGAAACAACATCAGATATCCTTTGGTACATGGGGGTCAGATGTGAAGTGAACAGAGCAGCAGGGTATAAATGTTGTCACCACACTGGGATCCCTGTTGCAAAGTTTATTTTAACTTTATCATCTTTTCATCATCACATATTTTTTTTAATTTTGAGTCTACTTACAAGTTATATTCAAGAATGTTTGAACTAGTAATAAGACCCTGCCAATAAATTCATTCTTGTGTTTCAATGAGCCCTAGTTGCTTCTAATGCCTACTTGAGAAGAGCTTATTAACTAATAACTGGAAAATGCATAATAATATCTAAGACCTCCCTTGGGTTCGTTGGATTAATGTGACAAATGTCCATGAACTAGAATTTAGGAGAATACTGTAAAGTCCTACAGATTAGTAAACTGAGCTCACCATTAATTTTTTTAAGCATTACTTACTTTTGGTGTTTCCATTTGAGTGACATCATTGTTACCTACATGACTATGTGAACCAATGTTGTATTAATTTTTTTCTCTTTGATGGCTATGAGATCCACCCATGCAATAGACAACTCAATTGTCATAACTTCTTTTAGACTGTAACTCCATGTTCTTCACCTAAGCCATCAGTTATTTTTACTTGGAGTATTGCACACATTGTTTTCCTGCATCTTAACCAAATTTTCTACATCATAATCACAGTTATAATTTCAAAAGTCATATAATGTCATCACTGTCCACTAAGGATTCTTTGGTTACAATATAATTTTTTCACTGTTCAAAGGAGCCATTGAACCTGACTCCAACTTCAGGTTGCATAAAACTCTTTTTGTTCTTATCAAAATAACAATTAACAATACATTAGTTCTCTTTTATTTTTCAGGCTTTCATCTACTTTGTGTTTTATATAAGGCTACTTTTTTCCTTCAAGAAACAATTACCAGTGCATCTACATCTGCTTGCTTTCTATATAGCTTTTACACAGATATCAGGTTCCTTTCCCTTGTGGATAAATTACATCTTCAACTAAGCCAAATTTCTACTGCAGTCTATATAGTCACACCAGGCATGTTTTACATAGCAAACAGTCACCAGCTATTTACTGTACAAGAAAATAAATTAGGGTTTCATGTCAATTTTAATTAGGTTAAGATAGCTGCCCTTTGATGTTTATACTCTAATATGTGTGATCAATGTACCCACAGAGTAAGATATAACATTTTATGTATACACAATTAGAAAAATAAGAAATTCTCTCCAACTTTCTATAAATATTGCAGGAAAGGACCAATGATAACATTAATGTTTTGTAGATTCCAGGTGAACCTAATATCATAAAAGAACATGATGTTCTTTGAATAATATAATAAAGCTTCCTTCTAAATTTTTATGGAATAGAGACTCTTGCACTGTATTTATCACAAAGAAAATAATATTAAATAATCAAGTACACACAGAAATGAGCATTTTCCTGATAAAATTACAGATAAAGGAGCCAAAGTAAAGACACCAGACAAACTTGGACAGACAGACACTTTGGGAGCTCAAGAACAATGGTATTGGTCCCAGGGGAGAAATTCATACCATAGGACTGCATGATCTTCCAGGCTTCATGAGAAGTCGTGTGCCATACTCTGTGGGAAGATTATATATACTCATCCCAGATTGGCAACAAAGGATAAGCCAAAGTAACAGTTACAACCAAGTCAAACATGGTAACCATTGAGTTACTTATAGAACTATAAGGAAGATTACTACCAGTGGGAGAGCAATGCTGACTCAGTGACAACTGCTTTCCTGCAATTCCAAGTCATCATGGTTATTCACTCATGAAAACGTCTGCCTAATTTGCAGGCACATCCACAGGTTAGAGAGTTTCTTTTCTTGCTGGACAATTACCAATAAAATACCTTTAAAGGGATGGGGATTGTGACTCTAATAAATTTTATGTATTTGTTAAGCCCTGGGAGCTGTTTACATGCTGAGGGTTTTTTTTTTTTAAATGTTTTTATTCATTTTATATCTCAACAACAGATCACCTTCTTATCCCTCCTCCCACCGTCCCTCAGTTTATCCTGCTTTGACCCACTCCCCATCCTCCCCTTAAGAAAGGGTAAGGTCTTCTATGCAAAGCCTAGTACATTCAGTTAAGGCAGAACCAAACCCACCCCTCTGCATCAAGGCTGAGCAAGAACTCCCACCGTTAGTAATGGGCTCAAAATGCCAGCTAATACACCAGGGATAAATCTTGATCCCACTGCCAGGGCTGCTCAAACAGACCAAGCTACACAGTTTCCAGTATGTCAGGTTCCATGTAGGCTCCAGAGCTAGTTTGTTTGGTTTAGTTGTCTGAAGATTTCCTTATCATGATCTTGACCCCTTTGCTCATAGAATCTTTTGTCCCTGTCTTCAACTGGACTCAGGGAGCTAAGCCTGGTGCTTAGCTGTGGATCTGCATCTGCTTACATCAGGTACTACTTCCTGAGTTTTAATGAGCTTATCTTTAGAACTTTCTGAGTCTTAGTCTGCTTTTCTCCCTGATAGTATGTCTCAGTTTGAAGAGCATGACTAAAAACAAGGCTAAAATGCTCTTTCTTACCATGATGGAGTCAAGATACAGGAACAGAAGAGAGTCTGGGCTTTCCCTTACCACGCCAGTTTGGTTTTACTAGAAGTCTTTGACTGGTGAAATTAGAAGTCCAGATGTCTTACTCTTTATAAGTACTCAATATCACAACAAAAGGCTGTGTCTGCTTTTTCTGTAGTCCCTGAGACAACTTTGTTTTTGAGAGGTCAGCACATATTGAATCAATAATTGCGAGTTAGCAAGTCTCTTTCACTAATACAATTAATTGATAAGGTTTGAAATAACTCCAGTTACTGTGATATCCCTTAAATATTTTTACTATTTTTGCTGATATTAATAAATGTGATATCATAAGGTTCATTTTTTATTATGCTCTTTCTATTTCTCTACTATCCTGGAACTTACCTTTATCCAAATGTGACTATACAGATACAGACACTGATATCATTTCATTTGGCTGCTGTTCAATATATATATATATATATATATATGTGTGTGTGTGTGTGTGTGTATAATATATATAATTTAAGTGTAATAATGTGAAAAAGAAAGAATAGCTGCCATATTTGTTTAAGTTGGGAGAGAAGAATTGAGAGAGGAGAGAAAGAGTTTTTATGTGAGGAATAGAAAAGAAGAAGGAATGAGTGGAAGAACTACTGGGATTCAGTCTCAATTTTATTTCCTCCTTTGCTCTCCTGAAGTGAATCGATTATCTTGAAATTTTAATCTGAAGTGTTTAAAGTCTTTGGACTGCCATTTGTAGATTTTTCTTGCTCTCCCTAGCTGGAGACTGTAAGGAATATTCCTTGGATCTTTCCTGTTTCAGTTCCAGCAGATGCAAAAGGGAGCAATTCTACTTCAGGACTGCTTCAGTGGATAATGGAGATTGCATACTTTGTGCTTCGACAACAAACACATGCTATTTGTGTGCAACTTATGACTAACAGTGTTTCCTTTGCAATTACTAAGTATAGCTTTAGAGTAATACAATCCTCCTAAGAGTTTATTCTTTATAATTATTTATATTTTTATCTAAACAGGTTAAATTGTATCTTTGAATGGAATCTTACACAAAGTTTCCTGGGTTAGGTTTATTTCTGAGGACATTCATGATTCCAGGGCCCAACAAATGCCATATAAGCAGTACACCATCAGAACCACACCTTAGCACTACTATATATTTTGATTCTCTGTCCAGTAAATTGATTTTCAAAGTGCATGATTTTATGCCTTGTTAGTTTTTAATGCTGTTATGCAAAGAGGCACTGAAAGCTGAAGCTACAACCCTGTTAAAAGTTATCAGATTTAATTATGATTTAACATAATTGAACATCAACAGCTAGCACTTATGTGAAATATGCATTTTCCCTTTATTGGTGGAAATATATTATAAAATCTTAAACATAATGTATACTACAAAGTAACTAAAACTGTTCTTTTTTATTCTGAAGTTATTTGTAACTGTGAATTTAATCAATGACAAACACATAGACTCTTACCTATTTTGGGAATTTGTATACCTCTAACCGATTTTAGTGCCCTGAACAATGCACAACATAGGATATTGCTTCTTGAATTATTGTTTCTGTCTGCTAGGAATTTGTTTCTTTTTCTAAATATCTTTCTAATTGATCATGGATCTGTAAATATTGTTTGTTGTTTGGATTTTTATTTGTTTTAAGTGTTCAGTAGCAGTATTGCTTAACCAAGATTTAAAAATTCTTATACATATTGAAATGTGCTCATTAAAGAATATATTTTAATAAAGGCAAATATATATAACTACACAAGAACTTCCCCCCACCACACACACTGTGTAACCACTACCACCAACAAAAAGACACAGACGTATCTTATCACCTATAAAAAATAGTTTTTGACACCTGTTAATATTTTTTATAGCCTCTCTTAGTCACAGGAAATTACTGATCTTGTTTTAGTTATTATAAGTTGAACCACTTTTCCATATCAGTGGAATTTTACATTTAGCTTCTTGTTCAATAAAATAGTTTTGAAATTTACTTACATCACAAATGTCACTAGTTTCTCTTTCCCTTGATGATAGTAGCAGATGCACGGATTCAAGACAAATGGTTTTATTGATTTGTTGATGACTAATTAAACTATTTCTGCTTTTCTACTCATATAGTCAAGGCTGTGAAGAATAATAACATCCATGGTTTATAATATGTAAATTTTTTATTTGTCTATTTATTTTTCTGAAAATTAAGTTAATAAAAATTTTCTATAGCCCAGCACTTTTTTGAGAATGAGGTAAGGAACTAAAAAACAAAAGATAATTTCATAACAAGGCATAATTCTTACAGGTGCTGGAAAGCACATTCTTATAAAGTTTAGGCCTTGTAATTTTGATAATTGTTGAGGTATCATTGTTTATTTGATAATTCATTTTTTAAAATTGTAAATAATTTTTATATAATTATATACCAAAAATAATTTTCTTTATGTATTTTGTAAATTTAGCCTTTGTATTTTTATCTATTGTGCATTTTCATTAAATACATATTGTTTTTAATTTATAGTACTTGTACACATCTAGATGCTGTGCTGTAGCAATCCATTATAATGTATAATAATCAGAGCAGACTAAGGAATCTATCATTTATCACATCAATTCTTTTTATAGAGAACATTCACAATCAACTTGACTTCCTATTGTTAGGTATTCATTGGCATTTATAATTATCACGCTTCCCAACAGAAGAGTACAAAATGCTTCTTCAATATACCTGTGACTTGTTCTCTGTCTGTCCTCTGTTCTATTCTCCACACTGTCTTAGGCTCTGGAAATGCCTACTCCAGTTTGTACTTCTTGGAAGCTATCTCACATGTGAGTGATAGATGGCAAAAATTTTATTAGGGTGCCTCACCAGCTTCTCTTAATACAATGGCATCCAATGTCGTTTATGATATTTAATACAATAAAATACAAGTCTGTCTCATTTAAAACTATTCTTTATTGATCTAATTTGGGTTTTTTTGACATTTTTATACCTACATACATGGCATTGTTTACTATACCTACCCCTATTATGCCCCCCACTCTCAACTTCATCTATAACCCTACATATCACCTTTCCTTTTAGTTTTTTGTCCACTGATATTAGCTATGACTATCTTTGTGTCTATAGGCTTGTAAATGTTCACTGAAATCTAAGGTTTACTATTTGGTACAGAAATGAAAGTAATGACAAGCAATGACTGCCAACCTTCAGTATCCATCAGCAGTAAAACTCGAAAAGTTGAGCCTTGTTAATTTCATCTCACCCATAGTTGGCTGTTGAAAGTATAGAGCTACAATAATAAAAACAACCTGGTACTGGCATAAAAACTGACTTGTGAATCAATGGAATAGAATTGAAAACCCAGATGAACACCTGATTTTTGAGGTCAAAAATATTCAATGGAAAAAAGATAGTATCTTCAATAAATGGTGTTGACATAACTGGATGACAGTGTATAGAAAAATGCAAATGGATGCAAACCTATAATCCTGCACATAACTCAAATCAAAGTGGATCAAAGACTTTAATATAAACACAACTAAGCAGAATGTAATAGGAAAAAAAGTGGGAAATACCCTCCAACACATTGGCACAGGTGACCACTTTCTAAATATAACACCAGGAGCACAGACACTAAGATCAACAATCAATAAGTGGGACCCCCTTGTATCCAAGGATCCAGCAAACCACTATTGGGCATATACTCTAAAGACACACATTCATACCCCAAAAGCATTAGCTCAACTATGTTCATAGCAGTACTGTTTGTAATAGAAAGAATGTGGAAAAAATCTAGATGTTCCCCAACTGAGGAATGGATTAACAAACTGTGATACATCTACACAATGGAGAAAAAAATGATATCCTAAAATTCACAGGCAAATGGATGGATTTGGAGAATATCCTCCTGAGCGAGGTCTCACAAACTCAGAACGATAAGCAGGGGTTGTACTCACTCATTAGTGGACTTTAAGCAAAAGAATTCTTATCACATTAAAAGATGATGGGTAAAGACAGAGAGACTGGAAGGGGTGGAAGGTAATGCATTAAAAAAATGACTTTATTCATAATACAAAAAAGAAAAAAAAACTTCTGATCTGACTGTAGAAGGGTTACTTAGCAGGAATTTGTGGTGGCCATAGTGCAACTGTGGACATTAGCTGTGACCTACTGTGCTTTCTTTATCTGTAGCTTAGCCTAACCTGGGTTGAGGAGCCTAAGATTTTATTTTTTTTATGTTCCATGTATTATTTAAGAGCAACAAGAAGTTTTATTACCATATAAGTTTTTTTTTTTTTTTTTTTTTTTTTTTTTTTTTTTTTTAAGCTAACTGGATACTTTGCGTTTTTTTGGTTTTTTTTTCCTTCCTTATTTTGCATTTATCAAAAAAACAGTAAAATGTACTTGAAATGCGAAAAAGTTAACAATAACTATAAAGAGGATAAGAATCATAAGCATGGCTTATCAAGGGTGATAATGCAAATAAGATTGCTACACATATATTTACTTTGTGTTCAGCTTTCCCTCTGAATTTTTTTTTCCATCCTTGTATATCCTTATTCAAGGTCCCTTCCCCCTCCCACCACATCTGGTCATTTTTCTTTTCTACAACTCCCCATCCCCTCCCTGGGCAAGGAGGAGACAGTCCTATGGTCCCACTGACCCAATAATGCTTGGATCAGTCTCCACTCTTGGCCAAATCCAGTTTTGTCCTCCCTCCCTCAAGAGTGAGTCTGGTATTCCTATAGTTGGAGTGGGGTTCGAAGGGTCAGTCTAGGGTGTTTCTGATCCCAAGCTGTTCAGTGGTTGTGGTTTGCCGCTTGGGCATGTTTGGCTTTTTTTCTTGTTTGTTTGTTTGTTTGTTTAGAGACCACTAGTGAGTGAGTACATCCCCTGCTTATCTATCTGAGATTGTGATACCTCGCTCAGGAGGATATTCTCCAAATCCATCCATTTGCCTGTGAATTTTAGGATATCTTTTTTTCTTACTGCTGAGTAGTATTCCATTGTGTAGATGTACCACAGTTTGTTAATCCATTCTTCAGTTGAGGGACATCTAGGTTGTTTCCAGGATCTTGCTATTACAAATAATGCTGCTATGAACATAGTTGAGCTAATTCCTTTGGAGTGTGAATGTGCCTCTTTAGGGTATACACCCAGAAGTGGTATTGCTGGGTCCTTGGGGAGATTGATTCTCAATTTTCTGAGAAACCTCCATACTGCATTCCAAAGTGGCTGAACAAGCTTACACTCCCACCAACAATGGAGGAGTGTTCCCCTTGCTCTGCATTCTCTCCAACATAGGCTGTCATCTGTGCCGTTATCTTAGCCAATCTAACAGGTGTTAGGTGGTATCACAAAGTTGTTTTGATTTGAATTTCTCTGATTGCTAAAGATGAAGAGCACTTTTCAGGTGCCTTTCAGCCATTTGTAGTTCCTCTGCTGAGAATTCCCTTTTTAGATCTGAACCCCATTTTTTGATAGGGTTATTCAAGATTTTGGGCTCTAAACTCTTGAGCTCTTAAAATACCTTTGAGATCAGTCCTCTATCACTTGTAGGGTTGGTGAAAATCTTTTCCCATTCTGTAGGCTGGTGTTTTGTCCTATTGACAGTGTCCTTGGCTTTACAGAAGCTTCCCAGCTTCAGGAGATCCCATTTATTGATTGTTGGTCTTAGTGCCTGTGCCACTGGTGTTATATTTAGGAAGTGGTGGCCTGTGCCAATTTGTAGAAGTGTATTTCCCACTTTCTTCTCTATCAAGTTCAAAGTGGTTAGGTTTAAGTTGAGGTCTTTGATCCACTTGGATTTGAGTTTTGTGCAGGGTGACAGCCTCGGATCTATTTGCATTTTTCTACACACTTCCTTCCAGGTATGCCAATACCATTTGTTAAATATACTATCTTTTTTCCATTGAATGTTTTGGGCCTCTCTGACAAAGATCAGGTGTTCATAGGTTTTTGGGTTAATGTCTGGATCCTCAATTCTATTCCATTGGTCCACAAGTCTGTTTTTATGCCAGTACCAGGCTGTTTTTATTACTGTAGCTCTATAGTATAGCTTGAAGTCAGGGATGGTGATACCTCCTGAGGTTCTTTTGTTGAGTAAAATTGTTTTGGCAATCCTGGCTTT
>PVIH01009952.1:0-78797 GCA_004025045.1 Sigmodon hispidus | reverse complement strand
GCCCCTGCCCTGCCTCCTGCTGTTCTGCCTTTGTTCAGGCCCTCCTGCTTTTCCCTCCATCACCCTGGCCCCCAACTCCCGCAGCCCATCCTGTTCTTCCTAGTTCTCCCCTGCCCTGCCTCTCTCCGTTATTCCTCCTGCTAGCTGCACTGTAGCCCCAGAGACTCCTGACCGGCATTGCCGACTCCCTCCCTGCCTTACAGTTGAAGACACAGGCTCAGAGTGATGAAGCCTCTGGCCCAGGGTCACACTGTTGGTAGTTGAAGAGTTTGGGGACCCAAACAGGGGTCTGACTGGTTAGTATCTGTCTTTATCTATCCATACTTCTTCCCCATGAAAGAATCCTCAAGTAGTTGCTGGAAGGAAAGAGATGCTGCCATCTCTGGTACCTGTTAGAGAGGCTTTGGCTTTCCCAGGTATCTCTGGTGTTGTGGGGTCGGGAAGCAGGAGACTGATGGCAGCGATCAGGAGCTGGTGGCGGCCACTCAGGCTGCTTGCTGCCCCTCCTCCAGCTGTATCCCTTGGGCCCATCAGCTTTCACATCTCTAAAATGGGAATGTTGCTGGGTCTATAGGAGGTTCACAGGCCATGGTGGGGGCAGACGTGCAGTGGTCATCTGAATCCAAGGAACAGAAGAGAAGAGGGACAGACGAGGGAGGAATGGGGAGGAGAGGCAGGATGGACAACAGGAAGACAGAGGGGCTGGCCTGTTTGGGACCACTGTGAAGCAGTGATGTCCCAAGAGGCCTGGGCATTCATGGGCATTTGGAGGCAGGAAGCAGGGTGCCATGTGACCAAGAGTTGGTTCAAATCCAGCTCTGCCACTTGCCAGCTAAACGACAGACAGCTTAACTGCTGTGTCCCTTGGTTTCCTGCTCGTGAACTTGAACTAACTATTGTGGCTGAAGCATGGATACATGGGCGGGGTTGGTTAGAACACACAGAGGTCAGAGCTCAGGAGTGTGACACTGTGGATCAGGACAGTTAAGACAGTGACAGTTGCCAAGATCAAGTGACCCCGGGCTGCTCTGGCTTGGGTTATACCAGATAGAGCCAATGGACAGCCAAGGCAGGGCCAAGGCAGCCAGGAGCATCCTGTTATTCTGACAGCCAAAGGGCTGAGTGCTTTCAGAAGACCTCTTCTCTATGTATCCTCATCTGTAGAGCATCCCTGGACCTCTGCTGCTGTCCTTTGTGAGGCTTTCAAGATGTACCAGAGTAGAAGTTACCTCTGAAACCAGGTTTTCCTGGATTAGAGAAGTGGCCCAGTGGCTAATTTCCTCATCAGACTATGTGATCCTTGGTTCCCATGTAGTGACATGCACTTGTAACTCCAATACCAGCACCAGGGAGGCAGTCAGGTGACTCCTTGAAGCTCACTAGCCTGACAGCCTGGCCAAATCAGTGAACTCCAAGTTCAGTGAGAGATTCTGTCTCAAGAAACAAGGTGAAGAGTGACCAAGAAAATATACAAGGTTGACTTCTGACCTCTGCTCACAAGTACTCACATGTAATATGCATGTACCCGTATGAGCACATGTGACCACAGGAAGGGCAGACAACTGAATAAGCTAATTTCAGTTTCCTTGCACAATTCATTGCTAGCATCACTACAGACAGGAGTTAGTGCCCTGAGGTCCTGAACCAAACCCATCACCCATTCTTGCAAGACTCATTCTTCTAGAACACACTTCTAGATCTCACTTATCCTGTGTAGATCACTATAAATTGGA
Source organism: Sigmodon hispidus (assembly GCA_004025045.1). Classification (NCBI taxonomy): domain Eukaryota; kingdom Metazoa; phylum Chordata; class Mammalia; order Rodentia; family Cricetidae; genus Sigmodon; species Sigmodon hispidus. The sequence continues at coordinate 77,064 of PVIH01009952.1, read as the reverse complement.
ATAGCATGTACTATCGCAGAGTTACTTTTGCAGAAATTGGGCCAAATTGTCAGAATCTTGAAATGACTTCTTGATTTTTTTTTCATAGTACCTCAGAGGTCTTCCCACATTAGTCCACAGAACTCTGAATCATGTATTTTCTTTGCTGCATGGCATTCAACTATTCAGCTATGCTGGCCCCTCTCTGGCCACCCCACCGCAGGGGGCATTTACAGTATCTGATTTGTTTGCTCTTCACCTGACAGCATCGAGGTGACTTGCTATCTCACCTCCTCATACCCAAGTGCAGGGTTTTCCTGAGTTGGGGTGTAACTCAGTGGAATGGTGCTTGTCTTCTGTGCTTGAGGTCCTAGGATCCATCCCCAGCACCACAAACAAAAAGCTTTCCTTTGGGGAAGCTCTCATGAGCTCAAAATGTGCTTAATCTTCACGAGTGCTGCTCTGCTGTTCTTAGAGGCTGTGCAGTCCACTCTAGCCACACTCCAAGGTGCTAAAGGCCTGAGGCCTTGTAGCTGGAGACAGACAGGGAATTCTCCAAGTGGAACATCTCCTCACTTCTTCATGGTGCTGGTGGAGTGGAGAGTCCAGGGAGGGCTCCCTTGTTCCCCGTCCTCTGTGCTCACCTAGATCCGAGTATCTTCTGGCTCCACAGGCAGAGACTCATATCCATGCCTGTATAGCATTATGCAGGAGGCAAGACTGGAATAGGCCTCTCAGCCCTGACTCCTTCTGAAGAGAAGTGAGCAGTCAGGAGCTCCTGGGGAGGCCCTGGAGACAGTTTGAGGGTACAGTGGTGAGCTCCTCGCTTCCCAGATGTTTGGAGGCAGGAGCAGGACAGGAAGCCAAGTCCCGCTGGTCTACCCCCGTGTCTGGCCTCACCCTCTCCTACTCAGACACACAAGTGTGTAGGTTGAAGGAAAGGAGGAGAAAGGAAAAATGGAAAAGCAAGAAGGACTTAAAAATAGTTCTGCTGTAAAAGGCATTCAGAGGCCATAGGCTGGCGCACCCCGCCCTCCCAACAATGAGTATGCTTTGCAGACTAACGGGGACTTTTCAGGCAAAATACCAGCTCCCAGGAGACCAGTGCCCAGCCAGGAGCTGGCACTTCCCCGCACCTCCTCCCCACAGGCTACATCTAGCCATACTTTCCTGAGAGCTGGGCCCTTCCCAGCCATACCCCTCTGGCAGAAAGGTCTCCTAAGGCTGGGACCACAGCCCCCCTGCTGCTCACACCACTGCTACTGCCAGATTGATCTTGGCCCCAGCCCTTCCACTTATAATTTTCCCTTTATCCCTTCCCCAGGTGTATGGCTAATTGAACCCTGGTAGTTCCCATAAGTCTTCACACAGACCTGGGTGGAGCTCAAGTGTGCACCTGCTGGGTACTTACTCCTGCATATTGTCCCATCTGCCCCTCTCATCTTCCTCAATCACAGCATGCTTAATAAACACTCAGCACTTGCTGCATGCCAGCACCCTGTCAAAGGCTGACTGATGGTGGCCTGCAAGAGTTGCCCAGGTTGGGCTGGGTGCTACTTAGTTCTGTAAGATATGAGCCAGGCAAACCATGGAACCAGAACAGGTGCTCCTGGGTAGAGATTTAGGGATTGTAGGGAAGAGAGAGAAGCCATGTATTATTTTCTTTCTTTCAGTTTTTGGAAAATGTTATGATAAAATGCCCAACACAAATCATATTAACTTATGTGTGTAGGGCCAGGGACTGAACCCAGGGCCTTGCACATGCCGGTCAAGTTCTCTCCCTCTGAGCTGTATTTCCCAGGCTCAGCCTCCTAAGCATGCACAGTCAGGGATAGTAAACACACCCAGTTTGTGTAGCCTCCTTTACCAGCCATTTGCAGAATATCTGTACCTTCCCAAACAAGTGCCTATTTCTTATTAGATTCCCTTTCTCCAGCCCCTGGCTCACACTTTACTGCTTTATGTCAGGATCTGTGATTGTGAGGAGTGTATGAGTTGCCCCTTGTGACTACTAGCCTGGCTTTTTTCTCAAGGTCCAATCATGTGGTAGCCCCTAAGAAGTCTACTGTCTAGCTAGACTACCTTTTGTCTGTACATTGGGTGGCTTCTGCCTTCTGGCCCAACTGTGGATAGTGAGGCTGCCTCTCACAGCCCCTGGGTCATTGTGTCTGTATCCAGAAGTGGGGTTGCTCAACTATGGGATAATTCCCTTTTTACTTTTCATACCGTTTTTTGCACCTTCCTACATTCCCATCTACAGTGCAGAAGATCCCTTCCTGATGAAGGATCCCCTGAGCTCCATATAGTGAGGCTTACAGAGATTTGTGGCCAAAGACACGTGGTGCCGGAGAAGGAAGAGGTGTTCAGGGTCTTTGCAGAGTCCTCACCTGTGCCCATCTCCTTGGCATTCGGCACAAGCTCACCCTTCTCTGATCCAGGCCTTGTCTCCTAGTCCACACAGGCCCCCATGCTCAGCGCTAGCCCCAGCCTGATGGCCCTAGCCTTTGGAGGTCCTCTTCCATAGGCTTTACCAACACCATCACCATCTATTCCCCTTTCAATTCTCCAGCTGTCCCTTTGGCCCTCTATGGGATGTTTGCCAAATTCTGGTCCCATCCCCGTGCACTTTTGCATCCTGTGCCTTTAGCTTCACAGCTACAGCCTTCTAGACCCACAGATTTGGAGACAACACATTTTTATAACTTTATCTCAGTCACATACCAAATAAAGTCAAGCAGTACCTGACCTTTGACCATACACAGTAAGGATACAGACCCAAGTGCTGCCTGCCCAGCCGCCACCCCAGGACCTTTGCACTTGCCATTTCCTCCACTTTCTGCCCTCTATGCAAAACGTCACCTCCTGCTGTTCTTGGTGAAGCATTCCTGCCCATTTCCTGATCCCGGAATTGTGTGCTTATATCTCTGTTCACTTGTGTAAGTTTGGCCTTTCCCTGTTAGAGCAGCCCTAGGAGGGCAGGTACCACACAGCCTGGTGCGTAAAAAGCAGTTGCTATCTATAGATAAACAGATGAGTAACTGAATACATTAGCCTCCCTCTGTGTACTGATGAAGGCACAACTCTGCTTATGACAAGCTAATAGAGGAAATATGACAAATAACTCCCTCTATACAGCAGCTGAGGCTGGGATCTCTTAGCTCCCAGAAACCTGCAAGGAGGATGTAGTCCTTGCTGCTGCCACAGGGACACTCTGAAGCCAAGTGGGCATGTGAGAAGGTGCTAAGTCAGACCTTAGTTTTGAGGATCCTGGGGGACTGGATCCAGAGGTCCAGAGGTGCCCAGGTGTCACATACCAATACTGAGCTTAGAGGCAGACAGGGCAGGGGGCTGGGCATGAGGATGCTGAGGGTCCCCTACCTAGTGGCCCCAGCTGTTTGACTGGGCCTCCTGTTACAGTTCCCCTTGCTCCCTCCTTCCTGGTGGTGACAGTGGTCTGCTTAGTACACAGTGTGCATAGGAAACACCCACAGCCCCCTGAGTGCCTCTTAGACAACCTGTATCCCAGATCCCACCCCAGACCTTAGTCAGATGGCATAATGCCATGATGCCCAGTATCCATGTGCACTCTCTGAAAATCATCCTCGATAGCACCCTATGCCCTGGGAGATGCCAGTGAAGATGCTAATTGGGTTCCTAGCCTCAGGGGAACTGGAAAGTGCCATGTCTTCCCTTGACAACCTTTAAATTAAGTTTGGTTTGCCCATCTTATCAACTTGACTGTGTGATGTGTCTCCCAGTACAGCAATGGCTCTGTGGGACAGGACAGCTGGGGACAGCCCTGTTGCTGTGTGTGAGCCGAACATAACTTGGGAAGTGTTTGAGGCTTGGGGTTGGGGTATGCAGGTGGTACAGGAGCTGCCCTCCTAAGAGAATGGATGGATTATGGTTACATAAGGTCTTAATTACGGTTTCTATTGCTATGTAACAACACGTTTTCTATTGCTATATAAGCAACTTGGGAAAGAATGTTTATTTCAGCTTACAGCTTACAGTCCATTATCCAGGGAAGTCAAGGCAGGAAATCAAGGCAGGAACCTGGAGGTAGAAGCTAATATGGAGGAGTACTGCTTACTATCTTGTTCCCTGTGGTTTGCTCAGCCTGCTTTCTTATACAACCCCAAGACCACCAGCCCAGGAATGGTACCACCCACAGTTGGCTGGATACTCCCACAACACTCATTAATCAAGAATGTGCCAGTCTTTTACCCACAGGCCAATCTGGTGGGGACGTTTTCTCAACCAAGGCTTCCTCTTCCAAATGACTCTAGCTGTGTCAAGTTCAAAAGCATGCATAGGAAGGTGAACACAAGTCTTCAGGAGGCAGGAACTGACAGAAGGTCATGCAGTCCAGACACATACTGGCTTGAAGTCATGATGAACCTTCTAGAGCCAAAGTGAGATATAGAAACAAGACAGAGGTGTGAGCTGGCTCTTCTGCTGCCAGCAAGGAGTCTGAAGTTAGTTACAGCTGGTGCTGCCCTGGATTCCAGAAGGTGGCAACACTGGAAGGGGCATTTAGAAGCTCTTGTTTCATAATTATGCTAAGAACATTTAACATGAGGCCTACATTCTTAGTGTCTGTGATGGAGGGGTACAGAAAATATAGCAGACACCACACACACACACACACACACACACACACACACACACACAAATTAGTTTAACAGTGGCATAGTATTCAGCATTTAAGGAGATCTTGCCATTTCTAGGATTAAATGATGATGTCAAAGGACATTTGGCTAGATGAAGAAGTCAGGCACAAAAGGGCCTTTCTGCAAGATTCCACTTGTCTATAGCATCTTGTCTAACTTGTGGAAGTAGCAGATAGAAGGTACTTTCCCAAGGTCTGGCTGAAGGAGATGGGCAGCTGCTGCTTGGTGGGTGTAGGCATCACTGGCGAGTCTTGTGTCTCCCAAGAAGGAATCGAATCCGAACCTGAGCTCATTTCAGGACCTTCAACTGCTCAGAGGTGACATCAGGAGTAAAGAGAGGTCAGGTCTTTGCTACTTTGGACAAAAAGTTCCCAGACAAACTTTGCCAGTACCCGTCTGTCACAAACTGCAGGCAGACCCAGAGCTTCCTCCCAGAGTGTTCAGGCAGCTTCTCTACCTTTCCACTGGATCATGGGAAGCTGGCATCTCTGATGTCCCTTCTTCATTGTCCTTGTTCCTCTTTAGCATCCCCATGCCTCTCCATGTGACACCAGAACAACAGGTGACAGTGGGCATGATCAGCAAACCATTTCCCTAGTGTGTCTCTGAATTGTCTTATTATACTGAAGACTTTGCTGCTGGACCCAAAGCCCAGGGAGGACCATGCCATCCCAGAGGGAATGCTGGGAACTTGGGGACAAAGACTCCTGGAGTCATCTGGCTGCCTGAGCACCGTCCCTTGTCAGTCGTGACCTTGAAACATTTCCAAAGCCCCATGACAGACCCTCCACTCACTGGAGACCTGTGAAATGTCCACAGATGTGTGTCCTTCCTGCTCTGGGTGTGGCTTATGCTGTGGTGGTCATGTGTCTGAACAAGTTGTCATGAGGAAGTTCAGGACAAGTGCCCTCTGACACCCCACCTGGGTCTTAACGTCAGCATCTTGAGGTCCTTGGGATGGACTGTTGAGGGGAAGCTTGTGTTGTTTCTGGACATACCTGGGCCATCCTAAGAGACAGGCCCCAGCTCCCTAGCCTGCATCACAATGTAATGCTAATCCTAATGTAACCCTAAAATTCAGTGCTCTCTAGAAAGACATGTCCATTTGTGTCTTATGCCATTTCTGTGGAACAGCCTCTGGCATAGCATCTCCCTCTTAATAATGTAAGAATATAAACCTGAGAACACTTTAAAGCATGGGCTAGTGCTAGGGCCCATGTTGGTTGAGCATTTGCTTAGCATACTTGAGGCCCTAGACTTAATTCCTAGTACCACTTAAGGCAGATGTGGTGTCACACACCTCAACCCAGCACTGGGGAGATGAAAGTAGGAAGATCAGAAGTTCAATGTCATCCTCGGCTATGTGATGAGTTTGAGGCCAGCCTGGGCTATATCAGACCATTTCAGAAAAAAGAAATCATCTATAATTCTCTCTTTAAAAAAAAAATTATTGATTGATTGTATACAGTGTTTGTCTGCATGAATGCCTGCCCACCAGAAGAGGGCACCAGATCTTATAGATGGTTGTGAGCCACCATATGGGTGCTGGGAATTGAACTCAGAACCTCTAGAAGAGCAGCCAGTGCTCTTAACCTCTGAGCCACCTCTCCAGCCTAAAATTCTCTTAAAAATAGAAAAGCTCCTGATTTACTGACATAAAAGGCCACTCTGTCTATTCCATGAGGCGAGTGTGAAGAAGAGTAGCTGGGTTCATGTCTTTCTCAGTGCCAGCTGCACCTGGCTGAGGGACAGTGTCTGGGCTCGCCTGGTTCCCCTGTTCTCACTCACTGCTACCATGGCCCCAGCTAGCTTCAGGGAGAAGCTTCCAGAAGCCTGGTTAGGAAAAGGATGACTCAAAGGCTCTTAGTGCGTCCTGCTCTGGTAGCTGGGGAAACCAAGGCACAGAGATGGAGTGGGCACTCTGGACTCTTCCTAGGACCTGCTGCTTAATGATTCCCTGGCAGAAAGAGTGACCCTGAGTAGATTTGTCTGGGGCTGGGGAGAAGGAACAGGACTGACTGACCCTGGGACAGCCCTGGGAAGGGGCAGGCAGCTGTCTGGTGCCAACACTCACTATCTAGCTATGGCAATGCCATATGCAGGCCCTCATGCCCCAAACTGATGCCCCTGGGAGGAGCCCTGTTCCCAGAAGCATGTCTCTAGACACTGCCTTCAGCCTCCAAGTTCACTTCCTGGTTAAATAAACATCTGTGTTAAATGGCCCAGTTGGGCCCCACCCAGAAGCAGCTTTGGAGGAGAACCTGGGGGCACTGAGCCTGGCAGGTTTCCTTAGTGAAGACACATCCATCATCATGGAGTGCTGAAACAGTGTGGCCTGTGTGTCCCACCCTGAGTCTGCCCGTCTGGCAGGAGGGACGTGCTGACCCGTCCGTGCCAGAGCCCTCCCAGAAGTCTGTCCCCGATGCTCTGAGATCCTAACAATAGTGATGACGACAACCTCAAAAGTCTGGGAGAGTGAAACTTCTCCCATCCATCACTGTGTCCCGCCAGTGAGGAGTAAACACCTTGTTTTTCATGTGAGGCAACCAAGGTACATGAACTACTGGCCCATGGTCACATGTCTGCCCACAGTCTTGGGGAAGAATCAAGCACTAGACTGTTCACAGCCCTGTGGCAGCTGTCCTGAGGGTCAGGGTTAGAAGGAGCTGAGTCTAAGGACACAAGCCTAGCCAATCCTGAAATGCCAGCCCCAGCCAGGTGCCACACAGGGACACTCACCACCTAAAGTGAGCACAGGAATGCACAGTTCACTGAATGCAGATGGTCCCACACTTACAGGGCAGTAGATTGACCTGGGGTACTTTGACTTTACAATAGGCTTATTAGGACATTAAAAGCATTTGTTTTGTTCAGTTTTGTTTGGAGACAGGGTCTCACTATGTTTCCCAGGCTGGCCCCAAACTCTTGGGCTCAGATGATGCTCTTTCTATGATGAGGATTATAGGTACCTGCAACCACACTTTAACTACATCTTGACTTAACTGTGTCCTAGACCTAAGGTGGGCTTATTAGACACAACCTGGGTGGTAGGACAACATGTGTGCTTAGCCAACTCTTTACCAGAACTTGGACACTGGAGCTGGACCTAGGATGGACGTTTAGCTATGCAAAAGGTAGTATTCATTGGTTCTTCAGTTTCCATATCTGAAAAAAGAGATGATTGAAGTAGCTGGATTCAGGATGCTGACTGTACATAGGTCAGAACTGTGCTTAGCAGTTCCTGAGTGTCCCTGCCTGGGAGTTCTTATGCTAACCAGTAGTTATTATTGTGCCTGTTGACAGTTGGGGCTCAGAAAGGAGAAATAACACCCACAGACATAAGGACAGGAAGAATCAGGGCCCAGGATTTGAACCCAGGGCTTTTAATGGCAAAGCAGTAGCCCTCAACACTATGTAATAGGTGAATTACTGGCCCGGGGGAGACTGAAACCAGTTCGAGTCTGTCCTTGTTTTATAAGAGACAGACAGTTTTAAGTATCTTGCCTACAAAATACCTCTGTGTTGGGATGCTTTGCTGTGTGTCCCCTAGGCTGTGGAGGCCTACCCTGGCTACATGCATCTTCCCTTGTGAGGGTTTCCCACCTTCTGGATTCTTTTAGAGCCTTTGCCTTGTGAGCCCAACACCTGTCCTGCAGATGCAGACAGGATGTAAGTCGGTTTGGCTTCCATAGGAAGGAAGAGGCAAACAAGGTCCAGAGGCTTCCCCAGGTCTCTCAGCCTTCTGCCCCATCTTCACACTCCAGCTGGAGGCTACCATGTGCCACAGAAAGGAGAGTGACCTAGGCCAGCCTCTGCCCTGATAGGATAGCTGCTGTAGCTTCAACTTCCAGGAAGTCATTAGGAACCTGCAGCTGGGGGAAAGCTCTGTTTATTTGGCACCTAATCTGTGCCAGACACTGTATCTGATTTTTTATCAGAATGGGACGTCTGCCTGGCAGTGTCTGAAGATATTTTAGGTGTCGCTTGGGGTTGGTGTGTTGCTATCTTCCTGCAAACAGAAGCTATGCCTGCCATTAATTATCCTAAGATATATATGAAAGTGCCTATGAAAAAACGAACACTGTGACCCAAGATCAGAGAATGACTCCTGGTGTTCTCTAGGTTAGGAGCTGTGATGGTTAATATTGTGAACTTGACAGGATCTAGAATCACCTAGAAACAACTTTTTGGGATTGTCTGTGAGGGGTTTCTAGGTTGGGTTAAGTGAGTTGGGAAGACTCATTCTAGCTACAGGAGCCATTATCCCATGGTCTGGTGTTTTGGACTGAATAGGAGAAAGCCATCTGAACTCCAGCACTCATCTCTCTCTGCTCTGTGACCATGGATACAGTGTGACCAGCTGCCATGTTTCCCCTACTGTGATGGACTGATCCCTGAACTGGGAGACAAAGTAACCCCTTTCTTTTAACATTGCTTTTGTTAGATATTTTGTTACAGCAAGGAGAAAAGTAAACAATATAGGTGCTTGTAGGTGCTACCCAAGGGTGTGACCACTGAATACAGCTCGGAAAGAGTCAGAGAATGGGGAAAGAAGATGAAAGGAAGGACACTGCAAGAAGATAGGAAAGCGTGTGCAGAGACCCCAAGTCAAGAGGGTGCCATCAGGACAAATGTGTGGGATCAGTGGGGTTTTTTTAATTACTATTTCAGTTGAAAGACAGGCACACTTGCTTGCTGAATTCTCATATGTGCACGTTAGATACTTGCATTGAGAAGAAATTGAGGTCCAAAGCAATTGGATGTCTTGTTCATGAGTGAGAGCCAGAGGCAGGGAGCAGTTCAAGTGTGGAGCTATATGTTAACTGTACATGTGTACTCCAATTTTTCACATGTTCACCCAACAAGGGGCCTCTTGGGGTCAAAAACACCCAAGGTTTAGCACCTAAGGACATTTATAGGTTGCACTGTCTGCACAGGGGAAACTGAGGCTTGCTCCCAGACAGGCATCTCACCTATATAGGATTATGCCCAAAGGCAGGAATGGAGCTGAAACTGGAAGCCAGTTTTATCGCTGAGTGAGCTCTACCTCTCCATATTTCCAGCCACACTTGGGTGTTTCCTATACTTATTCTCTACTTCATCTTTTTGCCTCTGGACCAATTATCAGCCATGTCAACCATTTCTGATAGGCATCAGGTTTGGAGTCATGTGGTAAAACTTCTGGTGGCAGAGCCCCCAGCATCTGCCCCGACCCATCCTTCCTGTTGGTGGACAGTCATTGTATATCCACATCCCCTAGATACAGAAACTGGGGCTTAGCTGGTTAAGTACATTCCCTGCTGAGGTCAGTCACAGAGAGATAAGTTTTCATCCATCATATCTTACTGGCTCACCTGTCCATTCCTTTGCACACAACAGCCACTATATTCCAAGCACAGAGATGGAGTTCATGGTCCTTTCCTTTAGGGGAGACAGAACCATTTCTCATCGGTAGGAGGCACAAGAGGAGAGTACCCAGGAAGCATCCTCTTGAGGAGAGGGCAGCTTAGACATCTGGGGAGGCTAAGTCACAGTAGAATCATTGGGGCTTCTTTTCTATGAGGTGCTGGGAACAGAGCTCAGAGACATACCCCAGCCCTGGCCTTGTTGAATTGGGGTCTCATTATGCAACCCATACTGGTCTAGAGCTCATGATCCTTTGCCTGTCTCTCCTGAGTGTCAGACTTATAAATGTGCACCATTGTGCCCAGCTACTGTGGCCTGGCTGGGAGGTGGGCAGAGAGAAGAGGAAAGCCTTGGTGGAACAGCATATGTAAACGTAAGCAGAAGAGGACTCCTTAGTACAGATATAATAGGTCATCAGGACTGGTGGGACAGCGAACTGGATGCCAAGGCCATGCCACCATGATAGGGACATATTGAGCACTGTGTTAGGCACCATACAGGGCATCTATTTGGCAGCCTCCTGGGGTAAATGCTCTTTCATACCCACATGTATATATGAGGAAACAGAGGTTTGATGAGGATATGTCATACTGATAGTGACACTCAAGCCCACCTCTAACAGCTCGGTCATTTTTAGGGCAGTACTTTCAGCTGCTTACCCTGCTTTTCACTGTTTTTCCCCCACAGGTTGAGGGACAGTCCAGAGCCCTTGTCATTGCTCAGGAGCTTCTGTCTTCAGAGAAAGCGTGAGTGCTCCAACAGCTAGCTGCCTGTGGCTTGTACACAAAGCCTTACCCCTCCCAGCTTGTCCAGCCTGGAGTTAATGCAGCACCATCCCTCTTTCCTTCCACAGATATGTACAGATGCTGCAGCACTTAAGCCTGGTGAGTTCATCATTTTGATTGTCTCTAACTAATTGTCTTTTTATAGGGCTGGACTCAGAGAGGCAGAAATCAGGGAGCAGACAGGGGTGGCTACATTATCAGGCTTGGTGGCTGAGGTTCTGGGCCAGGCTTTCCAGGGAAGCCTGGTCTGATGATGGATGTACTAGGCAGGATGACCCCATGCCTGCATGGGGCAGGAGCTCCGGCAAAAGGAGTGAAGATAGATTGGGACACTCAGGGAAGTCTGTGTGTGGTTGTTTCTGTGGTGCTGGGGATAGGACCTAGGGCTTGCACAATGCTAGGTGAGCATTCCACCCATACCCAAACTCCATGCATGTGCCTTATATTTGGGTCCTTATATGGATTATGATGTGACTGCACAATAAAAGATGCTCAGGGAATCAAAGGGCTTTCTTAGTCACCCTGGTCTCATCCCTCTTAGGAGATCTCTAACAATAAATGCAGGAAAGAAATCATTGAGGGGAATGACCATGTTTATGGAGAATCTGGGCAGGCTTCCCTGAGGAGGTGGCTTCCATTCAGGCCACAGGGAGGTTACATGCAGCCAAGATAATGGCACTGGATGTTTAGGCCCCATAGCAGTTCAGCTTTAATACTTGATTCCTTGGCTTTATCTGTTCAGCTCATAGAATGTCAGAGCCACCAGTGGTCACTAGTGGACATTTGGCAGGTAGTGATGTGTAGGCTCAGGGGAAATGACTGGGACCAGGTCACATAAAGGGAGACATGGATTTTGTAACACAGTCTACTCTTCACATGCATGATTCGCTCCTCAGAGCAGAAGACCACCTCCTAGTGTCTTGCACCTAGACAGGCCTCTGGGTGAACCAGTTAGATATCAAGATGCTGTGGTGTCCTCATGTGAGCAAAGATCAGCTAGGTCTCAAGGTAGAAGACAGAGCAGTCCTCTGGTGTAGCATGGACAGTTGTTTGGGATTTGTGGTCTGTGTGTTATTAAACCTGAAGTTCCCAGGACTGAAGTATCCCGCTCTCTTCCCATTTCTCCTTGAAGGGTGGCTCAGCAGGGCAGAGACCCCTGACTTCTCTCTCACCAGCTTTCACCTGACAGCCTCCCATGGGCGGGGTGCTCTTGTTTTATGAGACACTGGTATGAGTTCACAGTGCTTCCTCCCAGGTAGAGAGAAGTTAAAACCGCTAGCAATCCACAGTGCTATCCTTGGCAGGGGAGAGCTAGTAATCAGTTCAGAAGCTGCTTTCTGGAACTGCACTGCTGCACATCCCATCAGGCCTGTGTGAGCAGAAGTGGCAGAAACCAAGCCAGGGATGCTTATCTCAAAGTATACCACAGCCTTTAGGAGGTAACAGCCCGACCCAGGGGTCCATCCCACTCTCTAAAGTTGGCAAGTTCTCTCTCAGACATTTCTACTTTGCTGAAGAAGTCCCCAAGGTCACCTGCTGTGGGCTTGCTTTTCAGGCTTGGAATTCAATCTCATGCTTTCCAAATGGTCAGTTTGGAAATGTGGGCAAAGCTGCAAATTCAAGTCATCCAGGTATATTGCTGCCACTTGGGGACCTGGTTCCTGAAGCCTGTTGATTGGGAATTGTTTCTGTATTTTTGAATGTCCATGAAGGAAGAGAAGAGTGTGAGCCTTTAAAAACTGATGTGGTCTGTAAAGCCTTGAACATTGTTTGTTGGGTGCTGACAAAAATGCTCTCTTCCTTCCTTCCCGGAGCCCATCATCAAAGCTTCCATCCTCCTGTGTGTCACCTTCTACCCAGCACTGGTCACTCATCTCTCTCTCATCTTCATAGCACCAATGCCCTACCCACAAGGCCATTCACCACTGATCACCCACTACTCACTTACCTGTCAACCATCTAAACATTGGCTTTCTATTCCATCCCTCACCTCCATGCCATCTACTCATCAGTTTATCCTTCCTTTCTTCCATCTATGAATCCACACACTCTTCCCTCCTTTCCATACCCACTCACCCATTTATCCACCATTCATTGTTCCTTTATCTATTTATCAACACATTTGCCTCCCTTTCCCCTTCCCATCCATTGATAATTCATCTTTCTATGGATTCATTCATTCTCCATGAATTTCCCATTTCCATTCTGTCCCTCACCCCCAGTTCTCTCTACAGCATCACAGGCTACTTGGTTGCCATTGTTACTGAAATAGGCCTTCGTGCCCCAAAGATAAAAAAAAAAAAAAATCTCTTAAGTCTCAATGTGTGTGTGTGTGTCCTACATGCATGTATGTACCCTTGCATGTGTATAGGTACATATATGCACATGTGTATAGGCCTATAATTGAGTCATATTCCACCTTTTATTTACTGAGACAACTTTTTTCACTAAACCTGATGCTCACCAATTCTGGCTAGTCTTGCTAGCTGATTTGCCCCAGGGATCCCTTGTCTTCTGCTTCTCAAGTGCTGGGATTGCAGGTGACCATGGTAGCTGCTCATGGATTCCAGGTTGTGCCAGGAGCACTTTGCCCTTGAGCTATTTCCTCAGCCTGACAGGTCTTGGTTTTTTGTGAACAGAAAGGATGGGGGTGGTGAGAAGACATACTATCACTCAGCATAAATAGAATTTGCACAGCTGTATTTTTGTGTAGAATCTACAGGAACATGATAGGAAGAGGTTTCTGCTTTGGAATCCAGGAAGGCTTATAGGAGAGGTACCATGGAGGTGGACTTGGAAGGAGGGATTCTGCCAGGTGCGGAAGGTGGGATGGTTGGCCTGGGCAGGTGCATAGAGCCTAAAGATGTGTGATGTGGGGCTCAAATTATGTGTCATCTGTGTGGTTAAATGTGGCTGTTTCACAGAGGCAGGAGGCCAAACCAGAGGTTGAGGAAAGAACCAAACCCAAGATGGGCAGGTTGCAAAGCCCTCCCAATGCCAGCTGAGGGCTTGTTCTTTTCCTTGTATGTGATGGGTTGGTGGGTTGGTGTTTTGAACAGCACTGTTCTCAGACCACTTTTGTTTCTGTTTCCTCATTTAAAACAAATGTTCACCTATTACAAGCTTATAATTTCTCCTGGGGGTCCCTCCTCTGAACAGAGGCTCTGCAGACTGACAGTGGGGAGTGATTGGGGAGCAGCTTCTGTGAGGTCCCCGGGGAGAAGTCCTGGAACCCAGAAGAACTGGTGTCTGACCCATCAACCCTTGGCACCACCTTCTTTAGTTCCCTTGCACCTCGGCTTTCCTTTCTGCCTTCTGGATGCCCTTTGAGTGCTGTGGGGTATCCTGCAGCCCCTGTCTCTGCTTTTCCATTGGCTCACAGCTTCCACAGCTTGATTGCCAGTGTCTTCTCTTCATTTGGGTCCTAGCCCAGGGGTCATCAGGGAGCAAGCATGTTCAGGGCTCAGTGATGTGGAGTAACGTGCTACTGTGTTCACAGACCCCCCAGCGAAGTCCCTATGTCATTTTACTTTTAGACCCCCTGCTACAGAAACTTTCTTAAGGCTTGGTGGGGTCTTATCTCTGCTTGGCAACATCTGAGCCTTAACCCAGAAGATTCAAAGACCACTAAGACCTTGACAGCTGGAGACTGCAATCTCCTGCAGGTGTCCTCTCTTGTCTACTCCTACAGTAGCTTCTGTCTGGGCCTCAGCTGGGTCTATGGCCAGCAAACTTACCTATGGCCTTTCCCTGTGGTCTCCAAATAGGCTAGTCTGGGTTTCCTCCCAGCCAGTGGCTGTCTGCCAAGAGTGAAATGCCGAGAGGAAGTGCATGCCGTTTTTATGACCCAGGCTTGGAAGTCACGTAGTGCCACTTCTGCTATACTCCAATAGTGGAGACAGTTATAGAGGTCCACCCAAGTTCAAGGGCAAGGAATATAATCTCTGCCATTCAGCGGGAAGATTATCAAGCACACATTTCATAAATATCCTGTAGGAGATACTGTTGTGGTCATTTTTTTGAAAAATATAACTCACCATAGACACCTTTTAAAAATAATTCTGTGTCTCTTAGAAACTGTGTTTGACTTCTGGTAACAAAACTTCAAATATGGCAGCTTAAATATCATAGGGGTTATCCTCATGTGGAATAAATCCAGAAGACAATACAAAAGGCAAGATGTAGAGGCTCCTCTACATCTCAGAAACTGTATGCATTTCAAGGATTCCTCATGAACTTGGATAGCAGCTATGGCCCTAACCTTTGTACCCATATCTCAAGCAGAAAGAAAGAGAAAAGAAGAAAAGCTTAAATTTGTGGCTCCCTGGTGCAGTTTGTTCCTTGAAATGCTGGGTAGCCCCTACCACCACCCTCATCACTGCTAGCTTCAGGGGAAGCCAGAGCAGAAGGAGTCAGTGGCCAAAGCCAAGTGTAACTCAATGGCTCTCCTGCTTTGTGTTCATTCCGGAGCTCAGGTAGGGCATGGGCAGCAGGTACCCCAGAAAAGCCCTTCCTGTTCCAGGTCGCTGGGGGGGGGGTCTTCTGCTCTACATACATGGAAACTGGGTAGGCAAGAAGAGGCTCCTGTAGGGCAGGGCTTCGGCAGCTTTTGCTCCCCTCAGTATGTGACAGCAGCCAGTATCAGCAGCATCCAGGCAGGGCCAGGGGCACGGGGGCCCCAGCGCTATAAGGTCACAGGTCACAGGTGTAGATCTAGGAAGTAGGTACTATGTCTTAAAGAAAATAACAGGTTTCAGGCTGGGGAGATGGGTCAGTGGTTAAGAGCACTTGTTGCTCTTGCAGAAGATGTAGGTTCAATTCCCAATACTCACATCGGGGTTCATAAGTGTCTGTAACTTTAACTCCTGAGGGGATTTTATGCCCTCTTCTGGCCTCCTTGGGTGTTGCATGCATATAATACACTATAAGCACTCATCTGCATAAAACAAACAGAAATCTTAAAAGAAAGAGGCGGGGGGGGGGGAGAAAATAGCAGGTTCATGAGAAGGCAGAATTCAGGAGAGGTAGAAGCTTACAGCCATAGGTAGACATGATGAGGCCCCGGGTGGAAGAACACTAGGAGAGACAGCCATCACATTTAGTATAACCAGAAACCCTAAGAAAGACTAACCCTTCTGGTCTTCATTTCCCCGACTATTTGGAGAGTTGCCGCATGATACCATGGGTATCATCATTAAGTCTTGAAGGGAGGGAGAACCTTCCATTCCACAGTACATGGGGAGTTTCTGACTCTCATGGGTTCGAGGTGTGTGTTGTGAGAGGAGGTTCCAAAAACCACCCAAACCAGCCTATGTGCTACAAGTCACATGGCACTGATAAGTTTAGCTGTACCTCAGGGGAGTCTTGCGTCTGGACAGTAGGAAAGGGTAGACAGACCTTGCATGCAAATGCTGAGGGTAAGAAGGGAATTCAACTCTGTAAGAGTTGTAAGCTCACAGTAGCTCTCTGTGCTTGGCCTCAAGAGAGAGACTGTGGGGGAGGGGTGACCTGGCTTTGGGGACAATGAGCATCAGATTCGACAGTGGCATTTTCAGCCCTATGGCAGCAGCTTGGGTATTGGAACTTCCCAGTTCTTGGCAGTGGCTGGTGAGATAGCTCCTGGTCCAGTGTATCAAAGACCCTTCACCCTTAAGGTCACCAATACTGCTGCTACTGCTGCCACCACTAGGTGGTCACTGTCACTGCCCTTCCAACTGCTGCTCTGCTGGCATGCTTGCAGGCTGTGAATAGCTCCTGGTCCTGCTACCAATCCTTGGCTCCATATCTCCTGCTGCCACTGGAGCCCAAAGCCAAGAATGCCTTCGGAGCTCCAACATTTCTGGGGTTCAGCCTCACAGCCCATGCTCTTCTATGGCTCTAGGGGCTAGTGCAGGCTAGGTACTGCCTCTCTCTGCCTTACAGGTAGGGCATCATAGAAGGGCGTTTCTAGTGGGTTTCCAGGAACCTGAGCAGCCTATCTCTATAGCCAGAGAAGTCATGGCCTGTTATGTAAACGAAACATTGTGTTTACATAGTGACACAGCACTGTTCCTATTACACAAGTGGCAGTGGTCTGGGAACCCAGAGAAGGTTCTCACTATTGGGTATAGTGGAAAAGTGTCTATGAGGCATTTGGCTGTGAGCTTCGGAATTGGAAAAACCCTTGGTAACCTTTAAGACACAAATTCAGACTGCTGTGGCTGTGGCTGCATGTTCAGGATCCCACCTTCTGTAGCCACAACCATCCTAGGGCTTCCTCATGGTGTCTGTGGGGTGCTTGGTGCTTGACAGGCTGGCAGCTTGACTAACAGTTCTCTGCTCAAGGTAGCCAGGACACTGGAAAAGAGCCCACTGCCAATCAAGTGGTCCAACTCCCAACATTGTATTTGTTTATAGGGAAATAAACACCAGAGGTACTTAAAATATGAACTGTTGTAAGCACTAGTATTCTTAACCATGTTTAGTGGGCTTTTGTCAATGCTCACTTCCTGCCCAATACCCCAAGGACAGGTGGGTTCCCCACCTGTCTCATCCCCAAGGGCAGCCAGCCAGCCCTCCCTCTTCTGTGATGTCTCACACTTTATCTTATAACCCCTGGTACCTTCTTGGCTGGCACTTCCCCACCCCATGCATTTGTTGACCTGTTACAGTGGGTTTTCATTCCATGAGCTTCAGAATGCTTTCTAGCTTAAGCCTTCTTTCACAGCACAGTATTGTTTGGCTTTCTCCTGATTGTAGGTCCCCAGATTCCTGCTACTGCTGATTTCCTGTCTTTTGTGGTAGGGGATGCATTTTTCTGGCAATATAACACATTGGGACTTGAGTTATAGCCTAACATAAGGCCACCAGGGGCCATGGAGTGCTCCATTTGGGCTTGTTTCAAGTGTGTTCCCTGCTCTTACCTCTTTTCTGGCACTCTGTTCCTGGAGCCCTCTGAAGTCGGTGCATTTATGAGTTTCTTTCCCTTGCTGGACGTTTGTTTCATGTCTGTCTCATGGAAAGTGTGCAGCCAGAGAGGTAGCAATGCCTAATGGGAAGCCCATGAACACAGGGTGGGGACACACTGAAGTATTCAGCCCAGATTTCCAGGTGTCGGGGAAGGAGTATCAGGGGAAGGTGTGTTCGGTAGCCAGGGAAGGAAGGCCTGCTACTGCAGAGTGAGCAGCATGTGCACAGGCCAGAAGACCAGCTGGGACTGGCATATTGGAGACTGAGAGACATTCAGCCAGGTGGAGAATGTTATGATCAGAAAAACAGAGAAAGCTGAGGCCAGCAGGGAAGGTAGAGAAGCTCCCAACATATGAGGCTTGATTTCATGCATCTGAGAAGCTGCTGGTGACTCTAGAAAGAAGTGCTGTGGCATGCTGGGAAAGGCCAAGGTTCCCTTGGTGACCAGCTATGAGATGAGGAGCCAGACTGACCCCAGGTAGTAGGGGTACGGGACTCTGCAGTAGCCATGTGAGCAGAGTACATGCTATATGAGGTGAAGGACCACAGAAGGAGGCCCAAGCACAGGTGGGCACTAGCCATGCCTAGAAGTGGGCATGGTCTCCCCATGGGAGACATGGGTGGGACAGGGTTAGGGTACCCTGGGTAGGATGGAGGTTTTGACAGAGTCTACAAGGAGATACATGATTAGGATTGGTGGGTCCTCCCTGTATGCCCCAAACTAGAACATTGTCTCCTCTCTCAGGTGGTGGGAATGTGGTGGAGTATCAGTAACCTCCTGGACAGGGCTAACCTCTCAGAGTGCTCAAGACAAACTCGAGGTCTGCAGGGCTCCGGGGTTAGCACATATATGAGTTTTGTTATCAGAATGTGGCACTTTCTGTCCCTCTCATCCCCCATCTGTTCACCCAGCTAGCTCCTCCTCAGGCAGTCAGTGACAGGTGACAGGTATGACAGAGTCAGTGACTACTGTGTGCCAACTCTTCACACATTGTCTCACTTTATTGCACACCGTATATACTTAAAAGACAAAAGGATACACGCAGATTCTGTGTCTCTGAGAAGGTGAGCGACTTTCCCTGGCTCACACAGCTGGGATGAAGTAATGCCGGGTTTTCTTTGTTTAATTCAAAGCCCTGGGAAGAAAATAGGGGTCACTGTGATCTGGAAGAGTGATGTCTGGCAAGACTTTGTGAAGAGATGGGCCTTGCTCACCAGAAAGTGGGCACAAACCTTACAGAGGGGTGAACTCTTGAGCGGACGGTATGGAGCCATCAGGCCGCCTAGTAAATCTCCTCATGTCATGTGTTAGTCTCTCAGAGGGACTCAGTGCCCTGATGACTCAGGTGGGCAGGCATAGGGAGGGAGTTAGGGAAGGATGCCCTAGTGGTTTGAGTGGCAGAAGGAACCTCTGGGGACCAAAGGTTAAACCAGACAACTTCCTCAGCCGACACTGCTACACCCTACTTACCTTGCCTCCATTCCTGTGGACACCATTAGGAGATTTTGTTATTTTCATTGTTGCTGTTTTGAGACAGGATCTCACTGTGTTGCTCAAGCTGTCCTTAAACTCATAACCTCCGACCTCTGCCTCGCAATGTGCGCTCCACTGCACCCTGCTAGGAGATAACGTTTTAACTGAGAGGAATGAGAGTCCTATCTTCTGGTTCTTCTGGTTCCCCAAAGTATGATGAGCTCTCTGATATCATGGGGGCTTGGGAGGCACACATCTTGGCTCAGTGGGGGACCATGATTGCTTCCCCACTAGTTAGCAAGAAATGAAGCAGGGGCCATGGGGCGACCTGTGGAGAAGACTTAGGCCTGGGCTGGGTTATTGCCTCCTGTGTGTTCATGCTGCTCTTCCTCCATGACTCTGATCTCTGAGGAAGTAGGTGACCCTTGGAGGGTTCAGAATAGAGGCCAAAAAGAAAAAAAAAAGAAAGTTAGGTTTTCCAACTTGCCTCCTATCTCCCAAGGGACTCAAAGAATTATTTGCCTTTAAAAGTATGTTTGTAACTCGCCTGTAGTTAGTGAACTAATCTTAACAAAAGAGCTCATGTATGTGCTCATGTAGTGCAAAAGAGGCAGACACTACTTCTATCATTCCAGATTTCCTGTCCCTGGCAATGATAGAGGTCACCAGGGTATGTGCGCCAATGCTCTGACCCATCTAGTTTGTATGTTCTATAAATGTGCCTGTTCTGAGCGCTTCATTTAAATGAAATCTTAAGCTATGGTCTTTGTGGTCAGTTTCTTCCCTCTAGCATATGCTGTCAAGGTTCTTTTAGGGCTGAGTAATATTCCTATGTGGATGTACCACAATCTGTTTACATCTTTACTAGAGGCTGGATCTTTGGGTTCTTGTGGTTGTGTGGAATGCTAAACTGCAGGAAGCATGTGTGTCTGCGGTTCTCTTGAGCTTACACCGAGGAGTACAACTGCTGGGTCTCACGGTGACTCTATATCCTTCTGAGGAGGCTACATGATTTTTTTTCTGTTTCCATTCGCCCTGGATAAAGAGGGCAACAATAGACCGAAGAAATTATTTCATCATTCGAGTCCTCAAGTCCTGCTGGATGAGCCAATGAGTTTGTTGGAGTTAATTACAGGAACATGGTTGACTCAAGGTCAGCTGCATCACTAAAGTTCCTACTTGAGCATGGACGATGACTCTCAAAAGCTTGTGCAGCTTGTAGACAGCTTTACCACTACAGAGTCTCCCCTCTCTGGCAACCATTTACAGCTTTCATGTGGTTTACATCGCCTTGGCTCTGCTCTCTTGAGGGTCCTGAGTCTTGTTTCTTGAGTTTTAAGAGCTGTATGAGCCTCCTACCGGAAGGAGTGCCTCAAAGCAGGGGATGCAGGTGCACACTCTCATCCCACCAAGGCTCTGCATTCTCTACTCCTTGCAACACTGGTTACTGTGAACTGTGACAGCTAGCCTGGCAGGTATGTGCATGTGTCTATGTTTGGTTTTGCATGTTCCCTAAGGACACATGGTGCCTTGTGCTTTTTCTTGTGCTTCTTGACCATCTGCACATGACTCTCTGGAGACCTGTCTTTTCAAGCCCTTTGTTCTATTTTTCTGCTGGGTGGTTAGTTCTTTTCCTTGTAACCCTGTAAATAAGTCTATTATCAAACATGTAATTTACAAACATTTTCTCTCATTCTTTGGTCTTTCTTTACTCTCTTTTCAAGGTTCCATTCATCCATCCATCCACCCATCCATCCATCCATCATCCATCTGTTTTAGGTGGAACCCAGTATCTTATGTATGCTAGGCTCTATCACTGAGCTACATCTTAGCCCTCATCTCTACTGAAACACAAAAGTTTTGTTTCATTTTAATGTTATCTTACTTTATCTGTTTTGTTTTGTTTTTTTGGCATGTGGTTTTGGAGCCTTGTCGGGAAGGTTCACTCACTGCTGTGTGTTCTTTGTAAGTTGAATGGTTTTGTTCTGAAGTCCTTGGAGCTGGTTTTTGTGTGATGTAAAGAATTCAGACTTCACTTTCCACATGTGGCCATCCAGCTGCCCAGAACCTTGTAGGACTGAGCTCACCTGGCCCCTTATCAACAACCACTAATACAAGTAAAAAGGGCTGGAGCTCTGAACCATCCATGATGCTCCACTGATCTGGGTTTCTATCTTTACAACTAAAAGTAAAATTTGAAGTCAACAAATATGAGTCTGAGAGTCTGGTGTGGTGGTACACTCCTCTAATCTCAGCACTCAGGAAACAGAAGCAGGAGAATTGAAATTATTGGGCAAGGAACCCTGCTTTAACAGCAACAGCAAATACATGTTCCCTCAATATTTTTTTCCTTCTTTATTGTCTTAGCTGACATGAGTCTATAAGTTTTCAGAGTGGCTCAGCATTTTCTGCCTGTAAAATGGAAACAGGGATGCTGACAACACTGAGACAAACCTGTGTCAGTTGGGGGAGGGGAGCCTTCTGTGCTTTCTTGCAAGGGGACACACAGTAAGGTGGTCACAGTGAGGGAAGGCTCTCTCTACATGCTTTTAGGTCCTGGTTCATTTCTTTCAATGGTATTCTGTGTTTTCAGAGCTCAAGTTTTTAATCTGTCTTGTTAAATTTAAATATTTTATTGTCTTTTTATATTTTTTACATTTTAAATTATTTCCTTGACCTTTTATTTAAAAAGTACATAAGAATAGCATGGCACACTTTTCAGCCTTTTCCCTTATGCTCACACATCTCTCACTACTCAGCATAATTTCTCATGGCTTTCTGCACTGTTAGTCCTTTTAGTGGCCAGCTTAGAAAGAAGATGGCCTGCTCCACAGAAGATTATCTTCAAGAGGCCCAGTGTCCTCCACTGATTGGTTAGAGCAAGTGAACCTGTGTTCCCTGCGCAGTTTAGAGCCTGCCTACACTGTTTACATGGGTAGGGCATGGCTGAGGACAGTGTGAGGTTAGCCATATGGGATTCCAGAGTTCAGTTGACTCACAGGGACATCCATGGTTGACTAGTATCTTAGTTACTGTTCTATTGTTGTGAGGAAACGCCATAACCAAGACAACTTATAAGAGAAAACCTTTAATTGGGGTCATGCTTATAGTTTTAGAGGGTATCCATTATCGTCACGGCAGGACACGTTGTGGCAGGCAGACAGGCATGGTTCTGGAGGAGTGGCTCAGAGCTCACATCCTGATCCTCAGGCAACAGGGCCTGATGTTGCCCTTTGAAACCTCAAAAGCCATCCATCCCCAGTGATAGAAGGAACTAGCACCATGGTATCAGCAAACATAGATTCAAGAATGGGATCCTTAAGCAAATTACTCTATCTCCTGAGGCCCTAGTCTGCTGTGAAGAAAATGGAAATTACAACCAGATAGGGCTGCCATGAACATTGATGAAAAGACTGGGCCTGGGAATAAATGGCAGAGGGCATTCCTTACATACATGAAGACCTGGGTTCGGTTCTCAGTACACAAAGACACACACACACACACACAGATATACAGATACACAGACACACACACACACAGCTCTTGGGATGTCAGTGATGTCATGCTCAGTGAATGTCCCTTTTGTTATCTCCAAGAACCTTCCTTAATTGGATGATGGAGATGCTGGTGAAAGACAGGAAACAGAACTCTAACACACAGCAGAAGGTGTTTTTGTCTCCACTTTGGAGTCCAGACATGCAGGGGTCATCTGAAGTCATGCAGAAGTGTCTCTCTGGGTAGATATTAGCTTAAGCATTTTCTCTAGGTGTTGACTTAGGGAGCCTGAAGGTTAGAATGGAGACTCCACAAATACTAGGGGAGTAGAGTGGCCCTGGCCTATTCCCAAAGCATCATCCCATCCCAGCCTTCTGTGCTTTCTTGCAAGGGGACACTGACATGCATACTCATGTACACCCATGCACACACAGATGCACTATGCATGTATTCATCTTCATAAAATCTCATAAGACCATTTTCAATCTTTCAGATGCTCTTCTGCCTAGGGCCTTTGCACATGATGCTCTCCCATCAGCACCACCCTTCTTGTCTCAGTGTATTGCCTCCCTGGCAGCCTTTACCAAGCCAGATCCTCCACATTTGGCTTGCCCTAGGTCCCAATTCTGGTCCAAGTCATACATGTCTCCTTATCTTTTTTATCACAAACTCTTTGTGGGCAGAATTAAATGTCTCCACTTTTCTCTGTCCTTGGGGCCTGCTGCAGATCAAGCACTCAGAATATATGCAGAATGTTTAGGATGAGGTTTCTGGCATACCTTCCTCCCTGGAAATGGATACTGAGACACTGCAGTGATGCCCAGGAATGGAGACAGCAAAAACCTTTCCACAGGAGATGACCAGTGCAACAGGCACTCCCTGCTTCTATTAAGAACAGGTGTGAGTGGATCATGATTGTCTGTTCTGTCCTGTAGGTGGCCATCTTGTCCTGCAGGTGGCTACCTGGCCTGTTGGGGCTGAGCCAGTCAATGAAGATGTTAGCATGCAGGAAAGGTTTAGAGAAGATGCTATGCATGCCACTGTGTGTCTGCCACTGTTTTCCTTTCTCTCCTTCCCTTTTGCTCTCCAGACATTCTCCCCTGTCCTCTCTCTCTGTGTCCCCACTATGTGGTGCTTTTGGGTGTGAGCCTCACAGTGACAGGATCCTAATCTTGGCTTCCCCAGACTCATTCTCCTTTCCTGATAAATAGCAGTTGCTTGGTTCCCTGAAAGGAATCAAGCTCCTCCCATACTAAAGGTACCTCTGGGCTCCAGAAACAGCAAACAACAAACCACATATAAGCCCGTGCTCTAAACACAGACCATCTTAAGTGTCCTAACTGTAGGATCTCCCAATCTGCAGGGGACACCTTCCAAGCCTCCAGTGGATGCTAATCCTATACATGCTGCTTGCTCCTGTACTTGTGTCCCATAATGTCATAGGTAGCATCAGTTGCCAACTTTACACACCTGGGAAGCAGAACCTCAACTGAGGAATTGCCTCCTTTAGACTGGCCTATGGGCCAGTCTATCTGGCATTGCCTTGATTAATGATTGATGTGGGAAATGCCACCCCTGGGCAACTGTCAAAGGTGTATAAGAAAGCAGTCTGAGAAAGCCATGAGGAGCAAGCCAGTAAGCAGCACTCCTTCATGGCCTCTGCTTCAGTTCCTGCCTCAAGATTCCTGCCTTGAGTTCCGCCCTAGCTTTCCTGGATGATGGACTGTGAACTGTAAGTTGGAAGAAACCATCTCCTTGCCAGATTACTTTGGTTTAGGTTTTATCACAGTCATAGAAAGTAAACTAGAACAGGTGACAAAGCCCAGTCCTCAAATCATACATGGCAAGAGGTAGCAGCAGCTAATGCTAAAATAATGAGAAAAGTCCTGCGTTTCCCTCTGCCCTCCTTCTGATGCTGTGAGTTGATGCTGTGTGTGCACTACAAGGAGGAAATGACAAAGGTGGGTGTCAGGCTCCTTACCCTGGACCAGACAAGAGCAGACAGGAGCAGGACCGCACAGGTGGGCCTGCACAGACTCCTCTTTGACCTCTATGAATTTCCACTTTAGTATTCTTCAACTTTGGAGTCATCTACAACCATTGTGACTCTTCCTATTGGGTGTGTGTGTGCGGTGGGGATCCTCTGTAGCCTAGACTAGCCTCAAAGTCTGTGTAGTCTAGGATAACCTTGAACTTCTGGTCTACAGTGTCTTTTATTTTTTAAATTATACTTTCGTGTGTGTGAGTGAGTGTGTATTATTTATATACACTCATGTCACTGTACACATGTGGTGGTCAGAGGACAACTATGGGAGTCAGTTTTCTTCTTGCAGTCTGTAGGTCTCAGGGATTAAACTCCTCATGCTTGACAGCAAGCGTCTTACCCCGCTAAGCCACATCATTGACCCTGCTGCAGCTTTTTAAAGCTCTTTTTTTGAACCAACATAGCACCTGAGATTCTTCCAAGGTGGAGAACTAGAAAGTGAGGAAACTTCACATTTCCTTAGCAAAGGAATCACCAGCTGCCTCCCTAGCCCTAAACAAAAGGTAGTGGCCAGGTCACCACAGCATGACACTGCTCTGTGTGAACGCTAGCAAAGACAGCCCTGTAGAAAGCGGATACAAGCTGGCCTTCCTGACCTACAGGTGGCAGTGGGAGCTGGTGACACTGGCCTCAGCTCTTGCAGCAGCCTCTCTTTAGGTCAGGGCTCTGAAGCCTTAAGGGCACTCCCTGCCCTGTGCATAACAGGCCTCTGGGGTTACAGGATTTCCATGGAGCCGTGCTGAGGGCCTTGGAGGACATGCAGCAGGAGGGTAGCGAGCCACTGGCCCACGAGGAGCTGCGGCAGGGCCTTCAGGAGCTCCCAGCTATCTGTGAACTTCACCAGGGCATCCTGGAGAACCTGGAGCAGAGACTGGGGGACTGGTGAGCAGCCTGGGGTGGGGGCAGACAAAAACCTCCAAATACAAAATGCTCTCTCCGGGTGACAAGCAGGGAGCCCAGCAAGAGGTGGTAAGTTGTGTACCCCAAGTAAAGCAGCCTCCAGCACCCTTCCACTCACCCTTTGGGGTCCCAAAGCTGACTTTTCATTCTCTATCCTGTCCCTAGCAGTGGGGAGGGCCAACAGCAAGTGGCCGACATCTTCCTGGCCCGAGAGCAGGAATTTGGACACCATGCCGCACACATCTTGCAGTTTGACAGGTACCTGGGGCTGCTGGCTGAAAGTTGCCTGCTCTCACCCCGGCTGGCTTCCACTGTCCGGGAGTTTGAGGTGAGTACTGGGTCCTCAGAAACCCTGTTATAAGGATGTTGTGGGGCACAGGTGGGGCGGGACATGGAAAGACTTGAGAGAAGCAATGAGATATATGGAAGGACTGAGCTGGTGAGCAGATTGGGAAGGGCCACCCCAAAGGAGGGGAACCCAGGATAGAATGACGTCTTTTGAACAATGGGTGGCTAAGCCACAGAAAGAATCTTAGAGCTACTTCTTCCATTTCTATCAACTAAGCTGAGGCCCAGCCAGAGAGCAACCAAAGAAATGGTCAGCACTGGTCACAGATTGGAAGCCTAGCTCCTGGGTGGGCAAAGGGGAGCTTCCCTCTGTTACTAATGTTGGGGCAGAATACGGCTTTAGAGGAGTGAGTCACTGAACCTGACTATGAACCTGGAAGGATGATCCCACAGGGCTTCCTGGGAGAAGACAGCCTGGTCTGACCATGTGGGAGATTGCACCTGGTCAGGAAGCAGGATGAGATGTGTCTGTGGGTGTATGGGTCTCTGATGGCATTTCTCCTTTCTTCTCCCAAGCAGCAGAGTTCACAAGGCGGTGGCCAGAGTATGAAGCATCGTATGCTACGTGTAGTCCAGCGCCTCTTCCAGTATCAAGTGCTGCTCACTGGTGAGCCATTAGGGTCCAGGTGAACTGGGGTGGGGTAACTCGGGAATAAGGACTTCACTTCATGGATCGAAGCAGTTGTGAGGAAGACAACACAGCTCCAGATCCCCAGGGCCTCACAGATTCACATACACTCGCCGCCACTCCACTCCCGCACCGCTACTCGCCACCTTGGAGACCTTGCTTCAGTGGTTTCTCCTGTCTCCAGACACAGAAATCTACTGACACTCTCTGTGCATTTTCTAATTCAGCTGACATGTTGTAAAAGCTGCCTTCCTAGGCCCCTCATGGTGAGGATAGTGGACATTTTCCACCTGATGGTGGCCTGGTGACATCCTGTGGCTTTGCTGCATGCTACTTCTTGAGGCCTGTTCCTCTCGGCTCTGTGCCATGCTGCCCAGCTTCTCCCACCTTCTGGATGCCTCTTCTCTTTGGCTTACCAGTGTGTAACTGTCCTTGGCACTACGCTATTGCTTTGAAGACACACCATGGCAAAGACAACTCTTAGAAGAGAAAGCAGTTAACTGGGGACTTGCTTCTAGTTTCAGAGGTCAGTCCATTATCATCATGACAGGGAGCATGGAGCAAGCATTACAAATGTGGTGACGAAGTAGCTGAGAGCTTGATGCTGATCCTCATATAGGCAGGCAGACAGAGACAGACAGACGGACACTTGGCCTGGGGTGGACTTTTGAACCTTCCAAGCCCACCTCCAACAAGGCCACACCTACTCCAGCAAGGCCACACCTTCTAATCTTTCTAATTCTTCTCAAATATTTCTACTCCCTGGTAACTGAGCATTCAGACATACAAGCCTATGGTGGGGTATTCCTATCCAAACCACTGCAGTGAGCTCACAGAGCCCAGGCCTAGGCCTTCACTGCCTTGCGGATACCCTGCCTCTGTGCTGAGCTCTACACTCACTGGCCACAGTGTCTCACAATAGACTCAGGCCCTGTCCTGTGTCTGAGGCTCCCAGGAGTGTCTTTCTGACACCCTTAAGGATAGGGCACATGCAGTTTGAGGGGTTATAAGGAAATTGTGCTGGAGTTGAGGGCTAAAGAATCTATCTACTCATTCACTGTGCTCACTGTGCACGCCTGAGTACCAGACCTGTGCTAAATGCTGCCAATGGCAGCAAATGACAGTTAAAACGGAAAGACAGAACCCTATGACAATCCATGGGCCAGGCCCTGGGTCCATCCCTAGTATCAGTGATTTTATACCTAAGTATGCAAATACATATTAAAATATATGAATACATAATATCTGAGTTGAGAATGCTACCAAAAAGAACAAGTAGGTTACAGGATTAGAAAGTGGGGGTGATGTGTTAGATATGGCAGAGAAGAGCTCACCAAGGAGGTGATATAAAACAAAGATGTGAGCAAAGAAAGCCATGAGCTATATGAAGTTCTAGAAGATATTACAAGTAGAGGGACCCCAGGGTAGAAACATGTTCAAGGGGGAGCGAGATGGCAGACTTCAAGGAGCAAGGCAGAAGGTGGGTAGCAAGGTTAGGACCATTTCAAGGAGTAATAACCCCCACCCTGTAATATAGACCCAGAGCAGGCCTATACGGGTGTATTATGCATATGACAGTTCTGGGGTATCTTTGGGACTCCTCAAGTCTTTTGAGATGACTTCCACCATCCTTAGCTGTGAGAGCCTGAGGGCTCCATTCAGCAAAGGAAGGGAAAGTCCCAGAGTTGGATGGTCTAAGAAGAATGCTTTAAGATGTTCACTGCTCCCTTAACCACACCACACTCCCCTCTGGGCTGGTGCCTTAGGCCCTATGTGTGTGTGTGGGGGTGTGCTTTACTGTAATACAGTGATGTGGGGCTTGTCATGTCTTATAACCTTGTCTATAACTCGATAGACAGCGAGTACTTTTTGTGTCTATATCCCGGAAGTATAGCCATACCAGGCTCATAGCAGACTATGAATAGCTAGCGGCTGAATGAGTGAGTGAGTAACCAAGACACTGAGAGGGTCCTAGTCTCAAGGTGGGTTGATGTGGTGAGAAGGTAAACACTTCATTCTTTGGAGCTCTTTCCTCGCTATAGAGGGGAAGTCACCATGGAGAGCAGAAGGCCACCTTACCAGTAGAACTAACTCCTGTCTCTTCCTCCCCATCCAGACTATTTAAACAACCTGTGCCCGGACTCAGCCGAGTATGACAACACTCAGAGTAAGTCTGGAACAACTCTGGATGAAGCTACACCTCCTTGTTTTGTGTCCTATCCACAAATTCTCAAGTCTAACACCAGTGTCCAGTGTAAACATGGAGCAGGCCTAGCTGAGTATACACTCATGTATTCTGCATGGGATGCCTCTGGGTTATCTGCTGAAACTCAAGTCTCTTGAGATGACCTCTACCATCCTTAGCTGTGAAAGCCTAAGGGAACTGTCCAGCAAAGAAAGAGAAGGTCACAGAGTTGGGTGATCTAAGAAGGGTGTTTGAAGATGTTCCCTTAGCCACATCATGCTCCCTTCTGGGCTGCTGCCTCAGCCCTTATCAGGGGGGATTTACCGTAATATAGTCAGCAGCCAGGGAAACTGAGAAAGTCATGGAAGGGCTGGGGTTATGCTCATGACCTGATGTGGGGAAAACTTGGTGCCACTGCGCCTTCGTGGCACACCACAGGGGAGATAAATAGGCTCACAGCCACAGAAGAGGTGAGGGTCGGGAAAGCTGGATGAGACCTCACGAAGCTGTGGGCTGTCCTTTGCTTCCCAGGTGCTCTGACTCTCATCTCTAAAGTGACTGATCGTGCCAATGAAAGCATGGAACAAGGGGTAAGTCCAGCTATGGCTTCTTCTCTGGGGTAGAGACTCCAGGACCTCCTTCATCCTGCTCAGCTGCCTTGTGCTACCACACTTTGTCTCCTGGAGCTCTGCAAAGAGCCTTGGTTTCTGCCCTGAAAGTTGCTATATGACCTATGTGTTTCTCTTTGGGCCTCTGGTTCCATTTGAACTATGAAGAGCTATAGATTTGTACAGACATGAAACAGAATGCCACTTTCCCTGGTCTCAGTAACTGACATGCTCCACTCCTATCTCCAAAGTCAGAATCTCTGGTCAGCTGGGCTCCTGAGCTCTGGGTGTACATTGGTTATGATGGCATGTGTCCTGTTTGTTGGACACTGATTGGGTGTCTTCTGGTTTCTACTGGGGATATCAGTCTCTTTTCCACCTCTTAGTTCTACCTGAGTAGTTTTTATGGTCATCTGTATCCACATGTTCTCCAGGCTGTTACCATACTAGAGCTGTGTGTTGAAAATGAGCCAGAGGCTGAGTCTTAGAATAACGGAAAAAGTCAGCAATCCATTAGTCATGTCTTTCACTGGCATAGAAGGGGATGATAGTGGTGTGAGTGCCAAGGCATTGCTCAGCAATTCTGATACAGCAGATACACAGAGAACTCACACAGAATAAGAAATGGAATCTGGGGACATTGCCTATAATTCGGGCTGTGAGCTCTTCAGAACAGTGACCATAGATACAAATAACCATGACTAAAAGTTAGTGAGAGAGGAGGGGCTTAGCATTCAGAGAATGGAGTGTCCTGAAGCTAGGGTTAGAGGAGGTATCATCGCTTCTGATAATAATAGGACAGACTGTGAAGGACCCAACAAGCATGTGCATGTTGTTGAGAAGACAAGGAAGAAAAGAGCAGGGCAAGGCCAGGGATGGGACATCCAGGGTGCATCAGCTGTACTTTGTCACCAGTGTGGTTGATGGAACTAGATCTGGAAGTGGAGCTTAGAGCTGGCCAGGGTGGGCAGCTGACGTGGAAACCAAAGGCAATATACTTGAAAACAAAAGTCAGTCTCTGGTGCTGCTTCCAGGACGATCACAACCGTTACAGTCATCTGGTCCCCACTGTGAGGATGTCACACCTCACTTTTTGTCACTTTGAGTGAGGCTCTCTCAGTGCAGCTGAAAGACAGAGGTGCTTTGGGGCCAGGATCCTGTCACTGTAGAAGCCGGTGGTGTTCTCCACATCCTGCTTCAAGAAGTCCTGCCTCTAAGCTGACATGAATATGTCTCCTCCCCTGTCAGGGAATGATGAGGTTCCATGTGTAGCTTCCATAGGAGGGATGGGGCAGCCATACCTGACTCAAGGTGAAGTAGATGTTGTGGTGGGAGGCACAGGGGAGCTGCTTCAGGTGAGGACCACCCTCCCACTCACCCCACCCCCACCCCAGGCCTCAAACTTGCTGGTCTGACCAGGGACTATGCTTGTGACACAGAGGACCCAGATAAACCTGAGCTCAGAGGCTATGTGTTCCTAATGCTAGGCTAAAGCTCTGCCATCATGAGACCAGGTCTCATTATCTCCTTTTTGGAGGAGCAGAGCCCTTGGGCTCTGGACCAGCCCTGTCCATCCATTTTCATCTAGCATCCAGGATGATCCTATTAATATTAGCATTAATATGCCTGATGGCACTGTTTACAAAGTGTCAGTGCTTATATGTCGCTTTCAGAGTTTGGGAATACAGACTTTGAGAACAGGGAGGCTTCCTGGAGGGGTCAGTGCTGGTGTAGAATTGAGGCTTTGGTTTTGTGGCTGCCACTGTTCACTCTGACATGGATGAGATGGCTGTATTTAAACTCGATGTCTTTTAAAACTAAATTTACTTTAAATGGTGTGTAAAAACATGAATGCAGCACCTGTTAGGGGTTTCCATGTGTGATGTTGGCCCTGTTCACACTGTGTAATATCTAAACCAGGCTACACACACCTACCTCCTTACACTTGGCATTTCTTCATGGTGCAGTGTCCTATCCTTGTAGGTGTCTTGAGCACAGGGTACCATTGTCCCCACAGTCACTACAGAGCTGCCTGCCCCTGTCTAACTGTGACTCAGTTCCCAGTGAGCAACACCCGCCCCAATCCCACTCCCTGGTCTCATAACCATGTCTGCACTTATCTCTCATGAGACAGTTTCCCTCTAGTCCCCACTGGAGATCAGGTATCGGTCTCTCTGTGCCTGGCTTATTTTACTTAACATAATGATTTCCAATTCCTTTTCTTTTTCAAATGGCAGGCTTTTCTTGTCCTTTTTCAGGCTGAATCATATTCTCTTGTATGGACAGATGGAGTGTTCTTTTCTACTTATCTGTAGACAGGCATGTAGGCTTCCATTTCTCTGCTGTCGAGAGCAATGGTGCAGGAACCAGGGGAGTGAGCGTGGGTGTCTGTCTGTGTGACATGCTTGTTCTGATTCCTCTAGATGTACCTAGTAAAATGGCCGAATCACACAGTGGTTGCAGTAGCTTGAGGAAACTTAAACAGTTTAACTGCCACCAGGATGAACTCGCTGGGATCTCCCAGGGGTCTCTGTTCTCCACACACTCACCAGCACTTCAGTCTTTCTTCTCATCTTCAATGCTACTCTTTCCTATGAGGGAGGTGGTGTCTCAAGGGTCTGGTTTGTCTTTCCCGGTGATGAGTGAATGACGTTGAACTCTTTTGCAAACACCTGTTGGCCATTTGTATGTTGTCTTTGCAGAAGTCCATCCCAAGGCCTTAGCCAGATGGCATTGCTGCTGCTGCTGCTGCTGTTTTTTGTTCTGAGACAGAGATCGCCTACCTCTGCCTCCCAGGTGCTGGGATTAAATGCATGTACCTCTTCTCCTAGCCCTTAGCCTAGCTTTCAACTGTGCAGCTGTCACAAAGCCCATCTCCAGAATCTTGTCATCTTTCCAACTAAAACTCTGTCCCCCTTAAACACCACCCCTCACCCAACCCTGGAACCCACCATGCTGCTTTGTGAACATATTTTATTTTATTTTATTTTTTTAAAACTTTATTTATTTATTATTTATTTATTTATTTGCCTTGGTGTTTGCCTGGAACTGGAACTACAGACAGTTGTTAGCTGCCATGTGGGTGCTGGGAATCGAACCCGGGTCCTCTGGAAGAGCGGACGGTGTTCTTAACCGCTGAGCCATCTCTCCAGCCCCCGAACATATTTTATTTTTAGAACAATTTTTCAATTATAGAAAGTTTTAAGAAGGTAATGCCAACAGTTCTCAAGGGTTCTACTGTTTCTCTGTTGTTAATGTCCTCTATTAATGTTGAGCCCTGGTTGTGTGCAGAGCCTGTTAGAAATGGCATTATTATCCATAGTTTTTACAGGTCCTGTGTCCTGTTCCAGGATTCATCACTTTGGTCATTACATCTTTGAAGGCTCCCCTTGGAGCCAGTTTCTCAGCTGTGGACTTTTATGACTATGAAGGTCTTGAAGGAGCATAGTCAGGTACACTGCAGAGCACCACTGTTGGAATCTGAGGTTTTTCTCATCATGAGACCAGATTTGTGAGTCCATGGGAAGGAGATCACAAAAGCAGGATTCCATCTGGTCATGACATAACATGACCCTGCTCTCCTGACTGAGATCATATGTTCCCTGCCTTTTCCACAGCCTCTGAAGGAGAGTCACTATGCACAGTCCACACTGAAGCCGTACAGTGAGACACTTTCCCTCTTTCCTGTAAGCTGATGGCCTCCTAAACCATTCTGGAATCTTATTTGTAGATGTGTTTCTGCCCTC
This sequence comes from Sigmodon hispidus, assembly GCA_004025045.1. Taxonomy (NCBI): domain Eukaryota; kingdom Metazoa; phylum Chordata; class Mammalia; order Rodentia; family Cricetidae; genus Sigmodon; species Sigmodon hispidus. The sequence goes on along the minus strand of PVIH01009952.1, from coordinate 43,845 downwards.
TCAGTGATGAGTGCAGCCCATCCTCATACATAAAACAGACATCACTTATGTCAGTACCAATTTATGGATATTTATTTTAGCCCACACTGATTTATTTCTTTCTCAAAATAGAGAAGAGTTAAATTAAGACAATTTTTAAATCCACAATGTTAGGAATGGAAGAACTCCTTTGGTGAGAATTGTTCTAGAATGCTCTTTCAGCTGACTTGTGCTCTCCCTTTGAGGTTATTGGAGACCATCTCTCCAACTGTCCCTGGATAAGGATAGAGCACTTGCTTAGAAACCAAGCTACTGTGCTTCAGGCTCTCATTTCTGTTAGATGCTTTTGGTTGACAGAGTGAAGAAAAAGACATGTGTCTACTGCCCTATGTGTGGGCACGTGGGTGGAAATCCCCATACCTAAGCATTTCCACTTGGATGGTTCTAACCCCTTATCTTATCAAAGCCCTCCCTCCAAGAGAGAGAACCTGCTTCCTACCATCCATCTTCCATGTAGTTAGCTGTGCAGTTTACCATCACTTTTGAAAAGTATTTTTCCTAGGTATTAAAAACTGATTTGGTCAAATTTTTTGTAGTAAGAAGTTTCTGATCCAGCTTAGTCTTGCAGTCCAAATGAATCTCTCCTGCCCACAGCCTGGCCTAGCCCAAGGCTTAGACCCAAAGGCCCTCTTGGTTCTAAATAATTACAAGGGCTCATATTAATTACATGCTGTTTGGCCTACAGCTCAGGCTTATTGCCAACTAGTTCTCATATCTTAACTCAATCCATTTTTATTAATCTGTCCTGTCACGTGGCCCATGGCTTACCTGTCTCTTTACATATTGCTTCTTGGGCAGCTGGATCGATGGTGTCTCCTCTGCCTCCCTCACCCTCCTTCCCCTTTATCTGCTTCTCAGTGACAGACAATTATGCACCATTGTCTTCTGACCCATGAAGTCCATTGAAAATATTGTTACGATGTTTATATTTGCCCTCTCCGCTGTGTGTCCTTTCTTCGTGAATGCCTGTGATATTGTCTCTGTTAGCTGGGCATGATAGCTCATGTATATAACCCCAGAAATCAAGAGGCTGAGAAAGGAGAGTAGCTGCAAGTTCAAGGCCAACCTGAGCTATATGGCAAGAGTCTATATCAAGACAGACAGACAGACAGACAGACAGACAGACATTCTCTGTTGTTTAGTTTAGGGAAAGTTTGATCTGACATAAGGGATATGGAGCATGCTGGGCCTGTCACTCTCAGCTTTTTGCTTGGATCTGAGCTTGGTTGGTCATTCATTTATTTTGGAAAAGTCTCTTGGATGCTCTGTTCTCACCCCCCCAACATTCTCTCTCTCTCTCTCTCTCTCTCTCTCTCTCTCTCTCACACACACACACACACACACACACACACACACACACACTTTCCCTCTTTTTTGTGTATGTATACATGCTCACAAATGTGTACATGAATATTGCCAATATTGGTATCTTCCTCAACTACGCTCTACCTTCTTTATTTTTTCATTAGTTCTTTGAGGATTTAATACAGTTTTGATCATATTCATCCCCTTATCCCAGGCCAACCCCTCTACCTTCTCACTTTAATTTATGCCCCCCCCAATTAGGTCCAATTAATGCTGCCCATACATAAACTCTTGAGTGTGTGACTTTCCACTGGAACATGGTGGACATACTGGGGATCATATTCTTAAAGGAAACTGGCTCTCCTTCCACTGCTCCTATCAGTTGTCAATAGCTCCTTGTTTGGGGATTGACCTTCACCCCCCTTCTCTCTCTCTCTCTGCCGCCTTCGGCTTTTGCTGTGAACTCATCTGCACAGCTGCCCTGTTGAGCCTGGCAAACACAGGTTTCCGCCTCTGGCTCTGACAGTCTTCCTGCCCCTTCTTCCACAGTGATCCCTGAGCCTTGCAAGGCAGGAGTGAAACATAGGCGTCCCACTTAGGGCTAAATATTCTGCAGTCTCTCATTCTCTACACCCTGACCAATTGTGAGTGTCTTTTGCTAAAAGCAGCTTCTTTGGTGGAGGCTAAGAGATGCACTAATCTATGAGATTAACAATAACTCAGTAGGCATCAGTTTAATATGAGGTCCACTTAGCAGAATGGCAAGAGTAGGTTCTCTGATAGGGCCTATGACCTGTCTAGCCATGGACTCTTGACCCCAATGATGGGGTCAGGTATGAGTTTCATTTTGCAGAGTGGGCATCCACCTTTTTTGCCAGGCAAGGTCTTTCTATGTAGCTCTGGCTGTCCTGTCTGGCTCACCGTGTAGAGTAGGGTAGCCTCAAACTCAGAGAAATCTACTTGCTTCTGCCAAAAGACATGTGCCACCACTCCCAGTGACCCACCTTATTTTTTAAGACAGTTTTTCTGACCCTGGAACTCACTGATTCAGCTAGCCTGGCTGGCCAGTATCTACTTCCCTAGTAATGGGGTTATAGGTGCCACACCCAGGCTTTTACATTGTCATGGAGGAATTGAACTTGGATCTTTGTGCTTGCATTCATGGCAAATACTTCAGCTACTGAGCCATCTCCCAGCCCCTCTTTTATCACTGTGTTCTAGTGATCTGTTTTCATGCCCTCTGGATCTTCCTTTCCTCAGCTCTCTTCAGTTCACAGCTAAGCCTGTGAGGTCTTCATTTCTGGCATGTGGTTGTGTGTTTTGTTTTTAATTTCCTCATGCACCTCTGTGCACTCAGCAGCCCTACTGAAGTCCTCCATCTGCCTGTACACATCATCTACCTTTGCATCAGGCCCACAGCATAACAGTTGCTTTGGTTTTTGGCTCAGGGCTCTGATGCCTGTCACCTAGAATGTATACCCTGCTCTCTCTTTCTCTGAAAAAAATAAATTGGGTTTGTCTCCCCAGTTTGGTATTTTTAAATTTTTATTATTATTATATTGTTTTATGTAATGGGTGTGTTGACAGCAAAATTTGTAAGTCTCTGTGCCACATGCATATCTGGAGCCTGTGGAGGCCAGAACAGAGCATTGTGTCCCCTGGGGCTAGAGTTACAGGTGGTTGTCAGCTGGCATGTGGGTGCTGGAATTGAACCCAGGTCCTCTGGAAGAGCAGCCAGTATCCTTTGCTGAGCTATCTTTCCAGCCCAACTTGGTTTTGAATGTGTGTTTTCATAATTAAAAAATTAGCATATTTTTTATTTGTTATTTAATAACTTTATATACTTAAAAATGTATTTTGATTATATATACTCCAAACCCCCTTGTAATCCTCCCAAGCATCCTCAGCATATATCTCCCTTAGTGCCCTTCTTTTTTTAATTATTATTGTAACTCACTAACTAGTTATACCTGCTGCAATGTTGCTGATTTTGTTGTCTTAGTACTAGGCAGGTGACCCATAGCTGCTATAAATGCAATGGACATGTCGTGTCTAGAAGATGGCATTTCACAGCACTCCCCCCAGCATCCTGTTTTTATATTCTTCCTGTCCCCCTCCATAGTGTTCTCCGAGCCTTAGGAGTTGATGTAGATGTTTCATGGATGGTTGAACACTTAATCATTATTTATACTCAGCACTTTGACAGTTTGAAATCTGACCACTGCAGAGAGAGGCTTCTCTGACTAAGATTGAGGACAGCACTAATCTGTATGTATAAACATAAGTATTTAGAATTCACTTTGACAACATGTCCATTTATCAAGACAACAGTAGGGATTACCTCCCAGGGTCTATCACCTCCCTAGCCATGGGTTTTTTGACTAAGGTTACAGTGACAGAGGTGACTTCCCTCCTGTATTAATCCAAGCCCCAAGTGGCTGGTTGCTCCCATAACCTTCATGCCACTGTTGCACCAGTGCTCACACTGTGCCTGGAAGCCTGTTTGTAGCATGCAGAGTTTGTAAATCAGTAATACTATTGATAGCTTTTCTCCTTCACCAGCCTGCCTAGCCCTGTGCAAGCTAGCCATCTGGAAGGACATTTTAATGTCAGTTCCAGCTTGCTGGTTTCTTTATTCCCTGCAACCAAAGTGTTCTTGTGACTGTTGTTTGAATGGCAGACACTATGAATATAGGCTCTGTGGAGAACAGCATTTGCATCTTGTTTTGGTTGTACTATGTGTGGTGGGATGTGGGGAGAGTTTCCAGTTGATTCAGGCCAGTCATGGGTTATGAGGGGTCTGGGTACCAGTCTGACCTCCATCTTTGTTAACCTTCATCTCCCTCCAGGTCTCATGAGTCTGTGGGGCTCTAAGTGCTAAGCTGCCTCTCACAGTCAGCTCCATTCCTGGTTTTTTAGAAATCTCTACAAGTGGGAAGGCCTCTCTCCACATTTGCCTTCTCTGAGGGAGAGCATGTCTCCTTGCCTAGTGCTCTGTGGCAGTCCCACTCTACCTTGAACCTGAGGCTGGGCTTGCACATGCCTTTGCCCATCCTTTGGGTTAGTCAGCATCTGTGTGGTATTAGAGCACAGCACAGAGCCCTCTTCTCAGAGTGCGTGGTCTTTGACAAAGGGGCTGGTGGGCTTCTGGTTTTCCCAGTGATGAAACCATATATTCAGCCTGCTCACTGGCATCTCACAGGACTCTGTCCCCTGTGTACCCTCAGTGCCTGACAGACACCTGGAAGAGCTCGCAAGTCCACAGTGTCCATAGCTTCATTACCCTGAATTGTGCTACCAGCCCACACATGACCTTCACAAACTCAAAACCATTTCAACTGCTTTCCTCTTTAAAAATAACCTCTTTACATTTATTGTGTTCATACATTTATGAAGTCAGCTTTCTTTTTTCTATGAGTTGGTTCTGAGAGATTGAACTCAGGTCATGAGACTTGGCAGCAAGTGCCCTTACCTGATGAAGCATGTCTCGTAGGCTTCCATCTCCTCCCCTCTTGATATGGCCAAAGTTGTGACAGTTCCTTCATCTTTCCTCTCTGGGAAATCCCAGACTGAGAATCCCATGCTACCTACCATTTCGAGGAGCTTGGGTTTGGGCTGGGCTTTTCTGAACTGTTTTCTTCCTCTGAAGTGGAAGCAATGTCCCCTTACAGAGGATACACAGCGCCTGTTAGGGAAATGGAAGGGTGACCATCTCCTGTTCCTGCCTACAGGAAAACCTGCAGAAGCTGGTCCACATCGAGTACAGTGTGCGAGGCCAAGGGGACCTCCTCCAGCCAGGAAGGGTGAGTGCTGCCTGGGCAAGGACAAGGGCCAGCTTGACTGTGATAAGCCCATTGTTCAGCTGGGCTGGCCCCAGACGGGTCTGGCTTCAGGTGCTGTTTAGGAGGGGTAGGGGACATAATGCACCACCCTAGAGATTGTCTGCGCCTTCCTCACATGCTGCCCTCTCAGGGCAGTTAAGAAAAAATAGTGCCAGTTAGTTCTGCTACCATAGCTACCCTGGGGTAGCTCTCTAGCATGGAAAAAATGTACCCAGTGTTTTTAGTTCCAAACTGCCAGGAAAGCAGAGCTCAGAGTAGCCCTCAAAGGCAAGCCCCAAGGAACCGGCATAAAAATAGCATGCTTAACAAAACAGGGCTGGGTGACACTTGGGAATAGAGCACATGCTAAGGATATACGAGGTCCTGGGTTCTATGCCCAAAAAGGGAGGGGTGGGAGAGAGATTGATTGATGTACTTTTTAGCTTCCAGATGGAAAACATACAACTCAGCTCAGAAAATAGCTAGAAGTGTGATCATTGCCAGTTGGAATGAGGGATGAGCCACATGGGCAGGATGGTGCTAGTCTAGGATTCTGTGAAATCTCATATGAAGGTCTGACTGAGATTCTATGCCCTGAAATCCTTACTAAGGCTAGGTTGGTACCCTTCAGAAGAGTGGTCTAGATGTTCAGCAAACCTTCAAAGGCCATGTTCCGAATGACCCTTTGTGACACCGTTTAGGGAGAGATACATAGGTGGCCAGAGCAGGGTTGAGCTTTACATGAGGACACTCTAGAAGGCTGGGCTTCAAGTCTTCATAAGCTGCTCCTGGGTACTTTGGCAGCTATGGTTGCGGCTTCCTACACAGAGCCTCCTCAGACTTTCTTGGCTTCTCTCCCTACAGGAGTTCCTGAAGGAAGGAACGCTCATGAGGGTGAGAGGGAAAAGCCGACACCCCCGGCACCTGTTCCTGGTAAGCACTAGATATAAGCCAGGCCCCACTGTTGGCTTTCTAGGGCCAACAGAAGAGACAGAACAGTCTTCAGAGTGTATAACTGAAGCACAAAAACAAAACAAAAGAAATACATTGTTTATATGTTCTTTGGATGCTTGGTGATGCTGCTGTTGAAATGAAGCATTCACATACCTATCTTAAACAGATCAAACCAGGATTTCCTTACGGCACTGTAATTAACCACTCAGACACTTTCTATGGCATGTGAGACAGCCGAGGGTGAGGGGAACAATTTATGCAGGTCTCCCAGCAGGTTGATGGGCAAGGTCCAGAGCTGTGGCTCTGGTCCACCATTCTGTGCAGGTAAGCATATATGACATGTCTGAGGACACACAGCCACACTTTGAACATTAGGGCGTATTTAAGACCTTCTGGCTAGCGATGTCAACCTCAGGCTCTCATGCTACAAGTAGGTCTTTGCCTCAATCTAGGACCCCAAGACACTGTACTTTAGGTGTTGACTGCCTCTAGAACAAGTGTATGAAACAGTCGGGCTTTAAAGAGAAAAGGGAGGATCTGGAGGTACCAGCCCTTGATGGGGTGGTCCAGAGACTTTGGGCCTATGGCCAGGAAGCACAAGTCAGAGCAATCGGTCACCCCACGGCTAGGAAGCAAGACAGGAAGGGAAAGGGGCTAGGTTCCCACAGTCTCCTCAAGGTCATGCCCCCAGTGACCTAACTTCCTTTCACTAGGCTCCACACCGAGATTCCTCCCAACAGTGTCGTCCTGTGGACCACGCCTTCAACACAGAGGCCATTAGGGGACCCCCAAGAGTCACACTATAGGCCTGCTGTCCTCTAGGTATCTCTTTTCCTCACTCCTGTGCCTTTCACCGTTACTCTTGTGACTGTCAGTGAGGCTGTCTTCAGCTCTGTCCCCACACTGCCAGAGTTTGATATAGCATGATGGTGGTGTATCTTAGGGTTCTACGCCTCTAGTATTCACCAGTTCTAGTTGGTTCTAGTAAACATCACTTCAGTGCTGGGACATGAGCACAAAGATCATAGAGCCTTGCCCTCAGCCTTCAGAATGTAATAGAAGGGAAACAGACTGACAGCCAAGAATCATGAGCTGAAGTGGAGAGGGTCTTGGAAATAGATAAGAATCCATGGCAGAGAGGCAGGCATTGAATAGAAGCCTTAGCATCTCTTCTCAAGGATTGTTTAGGTGATAACCAAGGGCCTTGTACATTTCCTGAAGAGGCTGCCTGAATTAAACCCTGAAGCAAGGGAGGTGATCCCAAGCCATCTCACTGGCCCCCACTTTATTTCTTTTCTTTTTAAGGCATAGTCTCACTATGTAGCCCTGGCTGGTTTAGAGTTTGCCATAGAGACCAGGCTGGCTTCCAGTTCACAGAGATTCACCTGCCTCTGTCTCCTGAGTGCTGCATTAAAGGCGTGGGTCACTTCACTAGCCTCCCCCATCCTTTCTCAGCTATTTTATTTATAGAGTTGTATGTGCCAATCTTAAATTACATGTTGGTATTTGTTGACTAGTGTATACCATTGTATAATTACCATTTGGATCAGGATTGAGAACATTTGCAACACTTCCAGAAAGCTCTACTAATACTGGAAATCAGTTTTCCCATTCTCAGGTGATCCAGGTACCCACTAGCCTGATTGCTATCACTTTGGATTGGACCTTCACATAAAGGCAGTGAGCATGTGTTCACATGTCTAGGTCCCCCACCCCAGAATGCCTGTGATTTGGCCATGTGCCTAGAGTCAGACAGCTTTGCATTGTCCACAGCATGACTGAACCACAGGGTCTTCAGCCATCAGCTGTCAAAGACATTTGGTTTGTTCTACCTTTAGGGCTGTTAGACATAAAACTGCTCTAGCACTTGGTACCAGAGCATTGACAAACATGCCAAGCCCTCTTGAGTGTCCCTGTAGGAATAGAATTGTGGTGACAGGTTCACAGCATGGCTTTGCCCCTTGGTGGGGTGCCACTGAGTATTGTCAGGTGCCTTCACCCCAGAGCCCAGGGACCTGCCATGTATAGAGTTTGCTGCAGTCTTCAAGGATGGTACTGGTGTGACTGGATGCCTTTCCTGCAGATGAACGACACACTCCTCTACACACATCCCCAGAAGGATGGGAAGTACCGTCTGAAGAGCTCACTGCCAGTGGCCAGCATGAAGGTAGAAATCTAAAGCCAGGTACCCTGGGGTTAGGGCCAGCAATACTGGGAAGGTTATCACAGGGGATTCTGGAGAGACAGAGCCAGCTTTGCTCCCCTCCACCAAGAACCAAGGTACCAGGTTACAGTATTCAGTGGGGATCTCAGCAGGTTTAAGCATGGGGTTGCCTAGATACAACTAGGGGCCAATGATATACTCTCAGAGTGGATGGTGCATGGAGAGGGGAGGGTCGCCCCACCAGGAGGACAGTAAATGCATTTGAAACCACTTAGAGGACAGACAGTTGTGCTGAACAGACAGGGCCAAGCTCAGTGGTACGAACCAGAGCTGAGCCAAAACCACCACTCGGGGCTGGAGAAGTGGCTCAGCGGTTAAGAGCACCGTCTGCTCTTCCAGAGGACCCGGGTTCGATTCCCAGCACCCACATGGCAGCTAACAACTGTCTGTAGTTCCAGTTCCAGGCAAACACCAAAGCAAGCAAATAAATAAATAAAGTTTTTAAAAAAAAAAAAAAAAAAAAAACAAAAAACAAAACCACCACTCATCTCTAAGACCTTCCTGTCTCCCAAACAGAAACTTTGTCCATTAAACACGGACTCCCATCCCTGCTCCCAGCCACTGGTACCCACTGTTTGTCCTATTGCTCCAAATTTGACTGAATGAGTAACCTCATTTAGGTAGAATTCCATAGCATTTGTCTTCCTGGAACTGACTGGCTCCACTTAGCATTGTGGTAAAGATTTCATGTGGCAGCTTGGTCAGGTTCTGCCCCTCATATATCTAAGCTCCCTCTGTCTCCCTATCTCTGTCTGTGTGTATTTCTATCTTTCTGTTTCTCTCTGTGTCTGTCTCTGTGTGTGTGTTCTCCATTCATCCATCACTTGACCCCTCTCAGCTGTTCTATGTGTAATGTGTGGACTAGCATGGTTTATCTTGGTCTCAAACATGAGGATTGCGGACATTTTAGGGAATTCTTGGTACAGAGAACATTTTGGAAAGCTAATTTTGATGCCATCTGAGCACAGTGTCTGAGAAGGGGATGCTGAGGAGAGACAGCAGAGTATCAGAGAATGGAAGCATCCATGCCAGTCAGAATCCTGTCCATTCTCTACCAGAGAACAAAGCTGCTGTGCTAACCCTGCCCCATCACACATACACACCCTGAAGTAGATACTGTTGGTTTTCCTGGCAGGTCAGCCGCCCCGTGATGGAGCAAGTGCCCTATGCTCTGAAGATCGAAACCCCTGAGTGCTGCCTGACACTGTCTGCAAGGTATGGGGAGTGAGGGCAACAGGGAAGAGCATTAGGGATGGGGAGGGGAGTCAGGGGGCAGAAGCAGGGGATGGTGTCGTTTTTATTCTGGTGTCCTTTTGAAAAGAGCTGTTTCTCCGTTTTCAGTGTTTCTTGAGTACTATGTGGTTACAGGTGCAAATCCTGTAGGATATAATTTAAAGAAAATGCCTAGCACTGGGGCAGGAACAGAAACAAGAGGATCACAAGTTCTAGGCCTGCCTGAATAATATAGCAAGACCTTCTCTCACAACACAAAGGACTTGGTGTAGTGATAATTCCAGCATTCAGAAGGTGGAACAGGGGGAGATAGAGCCAAAACCAGGGGCAGGAGAAATAAAGTGAAACTGATTTCCACCCAAACATGAGGATCTGAGTTTGATTGCCAGAAGCTGTGAAAAAAAACAGGTGTGTTAGCACATGTTGGTAATCCCCCTCACTGGGCAGGCAGAGAATCTCACCGCAGGCCAGTGTATCAGAATAAACAAACTCCAGGTTTAGTGAGAGACCCTGTCTCAAAAAATAGAGGGGCTACAGAGATGGCTCAGAGGTTAAAGAGCGCTTGCCATTCCTCTGGAGGACCTGGACTCAGTTCCCAGACCCCTATAGCAGTTCACAACCATCTGTAACTTCAATTTCAATGCCCTCTTCTAGCCACCATGGGGAACTGCGTATGAATGCTTCATTCAATACATGCAGGCAAAACACACATAAAAATAAACAAATCTTTTTAAAATAAAGATAAGGTGAAGAATGATTGAGAAAGATACATGATGTTGACCTCTGACATCCACACTCATTGCACATGTGTGTGCACACAGAGGGGGGAAGGGAGGGAGGGAGGACAATAACCAAAAAAAAAAAAAAATTGACTCAGTGGCTCAGTGGTAGAGCATCTTCCTGACAGACTTAAAGCACTGGTTCAGTCCTCAGCCACACGAAACCAAAATAAATGCTGGTTCTTATGCCCAGAGAACTGTATGCCCCATGAAAGTATCTCATCAAACAAATGTTATAGATAATTGGCGCAGTATGAGATTCTCAGGTGACCTAGGTGTGCCCTGTGCTCAGTGGGCTCTGTTGTCGGCCTTGCATTTTCCTCTTGATAGAGCAAGGAAGGTCTGGGGAAGGGTCTCGGCGTGTGGGAGGATGCTGTACTCAGAACAACTAGTTGTTACATAAACGAATCTGTTTCTCCCGGTCTAGAAATTGGGGAATTTAGTTGAGGTACCAGTTGATTTGGGGTCTGGTGAGAACCCATGTTTGTGGGTGGTACCTTATTGCTGTAATCCTATAAGATAGAGGGGACAAAGGAGGTCCCACAATGGGGAGGGAAGACTTCCTGGAAGAGGAGATTCCTGCAATGGCTCCATCCTCTCTTCTCTGCTTGATGCAGTCAGGGCTCAGGACTCAGGGCACAGTTAGCCACGGCAGGGTGGTGACAGACCACACTGGTTGTTTCCTTCTGATTAGGACACTGCTGTCTGTCCGACTTATGGCCTGGAGTACCAGCTGCCATTGATAGATCAGCTTTCCTGATATTCCCAAAGCCCATACACTGGAAGAAGGTTATATGTCTCCTTTAAGCAGTGTGACCCAGGCTATCTAACATACCCATTTGCCCTCTGAATGGCAGACCTAAGCAATCCCTTCTCCCTGCCTGGGCTTTTCTGGGCTGTGGGATGCTCTTGTACAGAGTGAGAGCGACACCTAGTGGTCACTGAGAATTTCCACCCAGCTTCCTCCTGGATAGCATTCAGTTGGTTCTCTGGGTAGAGAAGGGCTGGGACACTGGGCGAGACTCAGGCCCAGAGGCTGCTGAGCAAGGACTCACAGCAAGAGAGGGCGCCAGGCAGGGCCATGGCACTGGGGCTCACCCAGCCTTGCCTACAGCTCCTGTGCTGAGAGGGATGAGTGGTGCTACTGTCTGAACCGAGCCCTTCCTGAGGACTACAAGACCCAGGCTCTGGCTGCTTTCCACCACAGTGTAGAGGTGAGTGAGGGCCACCCCAGGGTTCCTTGGGTGGGTCCTGCTGTAGGCCACTTACAGCCTGTCCCAGGGGCTTTGGCAATGCTCCCACCCTCTCCCTGCTACCGTGCTTCAGTCAGAACATGGTACCACAGGTCAGCCCAGGACCATGCCTTGCAGTCTGGTGAGCAGACCAAGGGATGCAGGATACTTTGCTCAGAATTAGGGAGAAATGTGGCCTCACTTACCCAGCTATCCCCCTGACTCCCTCCTGACTGTGGTTGCTGCCTGCTGCAGATCCGGGAGAGACTGGGGATCAGCCTGGGGGAGAGGCTCCCTACCCTGGTGCCTGTCACACATGCCATGATGTGTATGAACTGTGGATGTGACTTCTCGCTCACTGTGAGGCGCCACCACTGCCATGCCTGTGGCAAGGTGAGTGGCAGACTGGGTGAGGATGTGCTTGGGAAGGGGAGGGTGTGTCCCTGCCCATGGGGCTTGGGGAGCCAGAACAAGATGAGTTTAGGGCCACCCTGAGAAGCAGAGCTTGTTCCTGTCCATTTCACTGAGATCTACCTACCAGTCATGGCCAGGCCCATGCCCAAACCATGTTAAGGGCCTGGAGCTCACCCTTATGGTTGTTGGAGGAAAAAAATGTTACTTCATGGGTAGGGGCACTTGCTCAGAAACACTCAGCAACCCAGCCTGGAAAAGCAAGGGTCCACATGGCACAGAGCAGCTGGGAAGGTGAGGGGTGGGTTAACAGGCTATGAGCACACATGCTGAGAGGGTGGCTCACATTTTACATGTGTGATCCTAACATGGCCTCAGATTGTGTGCCGGAACTGTTCTCGAAACAAGTACCCACTAAAGTGCCTCAAGAACCGCATGGCTAAGGTCTGTGATGGCTGCTTCCGAGAGCTGAAGCTGAGGAATGGACCTGTCCCAGGCCCCATGAGAGGTAACACTACAAGGCTCTTGACTTCTTCCAGGCCTGATGGCGTCTCCCTAAGTTCTCACAGCACCTCTGTGGTATCCTGTCTGAACCTGCTTTCTCCTGAAGAAGGGAGAGAAGGTTCTACATAAAGGCAGCCCCTGAGGAAACCAAGGCTCAAGACCAGGGCTCCATGGGAACCAGTTAGCGGCTGTGTCCTTGTGAAGGCTCAAGGAAGGCAGGGTTGCTGCATCTGTCTGCTATGCATGACTCACTCTGTGGTCTGGGGAAGGGTCTCGGCATGCGGGAGGATGCTATACTCAGAACAGCTAGTCCTGAGGCTGCATCAAGGTGTTCAGGGGAAGCGTAGTCCTGCTGGTGGATCCAGGACAACTGTCCCAGATCTTGGGAAAGTGGCCCCCACCTCCCAGAGCTTATGTATAGCATCAGCAGAAAGGAACATGCCAGACATCCTGGTCCCATAGACTACCACTCCTAACCCTGTGATCCTTAGCGGGACCCTGAGCCAGCATTCCAGAGACCCTTACAGGCTTCTCACCTCTGCAGAGCGGCCAGTCAGCATGAGCTTTCCACTCTCCTCAGCCCGCTTCTCCTCGGGCAGCACCTTCTCCTCGGTCTTCCACAGCATTAGTCCTTCAACTTTCAAGAAGCAGAAAAAAGTCCCTTCAGCCTTGGCGGAGGTAAGGCATACATGGGAGACAATGGCTTGGGAAGGTCTTGTCCTCTGTGCTCTAGAGACAGGCTCAGATCCTCCTGTATCCAGACTTCTCTGGACAAGGAGCACTCCTCCCAGGAAAGAACCCAATACTGAGGTTAGGTTGTGTCATCCCTAAGAATAATCCTGTCTTCAGAAGACCCCTGGAGCTGCAGAGGCATTTGGGAGGCATCTTTATGTCCCTCTTTGTCTTTCTTTGGCTCCTGCCCAGCATAGAATTAGTATCCATAGGGTCTGCTCAACTCACTGGTGAGTTCAAGTCACAGTTAATTGTTCCATGTCAGCATTTGTGAATTCTGTGTTCCTAGGTTGGGGGAAGTGGATAGCATAGGTGCGAGCCTCTCTGAGGCTATGAAATTCTAAAAGAAATCTCAAAACTGGCTAAACACAGGTCTGTCCTGCTGGTAGGAATCCCAGGTACTGTGTGCCCATGAGTAGAGTCTTCCCAAGAGGCATAACCAGATGCATTCAAGTCCCCATTTACACTCATCATCAAGCAAGCAGTGGTGTGAAGATGTCCTAGGGCAGTGGCTTCTAACCTTCCTAATACAGCTCCTCACATTCCCAACCATAAAATTATTTTGTTATTAATTCATAACTGTAACTTTGCTACTGTTATGAATCATAATATAAATATCTGATATGTGGCCCCTCCCCAGGAATCACAGCCCACAAGTTGAGAACCACTGTGTTGGAGAGTGAATATCTGTGAATGAGTGCTGTTTTACCATTAACTTATTCCATTTGCAAACTAAAGAGCTTAGAAATATGGCTAGGACATAGCTTAGTGGTAAAGAGCCTGCCTATTAATAATATGTAACGTTCTGATCCCTCCCTCAAAATCTTGAAGATAAAATATACATAGTAAAAAAACATGCAAATATACAAAACAGTATACAATAGAAGTGAGTTTATCTACCTCTCCAGCCATGACCAAAATTCTTATAGATCCTTCAAGAAATGTTCACATGTGCATAACATAGAAATGTACTCACAGACCCTTGTTTGCTTCTGCCAGCCCCTTGGTCCAGTAGAGGATTCAGAAGAGGAGCACTCACAGGTCTATTCCCAGCACTCTCTCCCATTGCTAGGGCTGTGCCTCTGCACTGTTGTTTCCCAGGGGGATGCTGAGGAAAACCTGAGATTCTAGCTCTCAGGAGGCTGCAGAATCAGATCTGTGGAGGTGCTCCATCAGGGAGGTGGGGTGAGAGCCTGCAGATCTGTGGAGGTGCTCCATCAGGGAGGTGGGGTGAGAGCCTGCAGATCTGTGGAGGTGCTCCATCAGGGAGGTGGGGTGAGAGCCTGCAGATCTGTGAAGGTGCTCCATCAGGGAGGTGGGGTGAGAGCCTGCAGATCTGTGGAGGTGCTCCATCAGGGAGGTGGGGTGAGAGCCTGCAGATCTGTGGAAGTGCTCCATCAGGGTGATGGGGTGAGAGCCTGCAGATCTGTGGAGGTGCTCCATCAAGGAGGGTGGGGTGAGAGCCCAAGCAGGAATTAGGAGTCTTGTGCCTTGCACCAGGACAAAATTAAACCTGACTGGACAAAATTAAACCTGGCTTTCCTTCCAGTCTGAGACGGTTGTAGGTTCTAAGCTTTTACCCCTACGTATTTGCTGAAAGGCTCAAGTGTCATCCTTTTTTAAGCTGAGGAGGGATTGACCTTCAAGCAATCCCTTGTTCTTCTGGGCCTTAGTTCCTCTATGTGTAAAATGAGAAAATCAGAGGAAATTATCCCTAAACTTGGCCATGTTGCTTTCCAGTTTACTCACTACAAATCAGGCACTGTGCCTGTCAGGATGTCTCATGGTTTTTACTAGTAAGAAAATGGAGGCCCGCAGGTCAGTAAATTGCCTGGTGATATCCATAGTTACTGCCGGAGCCTGATGAGAACTCTGAATTGTAACACACACACACACACACACACACACACACACACACACACACACACACACACACCACGCACGCACGCACGCACGCATGCACGCACGCAGGCACGCCAAACTGGAGGTCTTTGGTTTTCTTTGCTTTCTGGTGCTAGTGATAGAACCCAGGGCCCCATATGTACTCACACAGTGTGTCAGAGCCCCCAATCAATTTTAGCCACTGCCAGAGCCTGTGCAGCAGGATGTTACCTAAACAGTGGCCCCAGTATGACACAGTAGGGCTGCATCTAGTCCACCAGGTAGGCGACCCCACATACACACACACCTGTTAGGTAATAGGTACAAGATCCCTTCTTAAGTATGAAGACCTTCTAAGCTGAAGGTGGACAGATCCACCTTATGCCCTGGGATCATATGGTACCCCAGTAGGGGCACCCTCCTAGAGGCAGCTTTAAACTTTCCCATCTGCTTCTCAGACCCTGAAGTAGCTTTGCTGACCACAAGATCCCAGAGTTCTGATGAGCTTTCAGATTCTTCTGGCAATAGTCCACCAGGCCATTTTGTCAGGTGACCTGCTTTGTCTCCCTGCAGGTGGCTGCATCAGGAGAGGGCTCAGCCATCAGCGGCTACTTAAGCCGCTGTAAGAGTGGCAAGCGGCGCTGGAAGAAACTCTGGCTGGTCATCAAGGGCAAAGTGCTGTACACCTACCTGGCCAGTGAGGTAGCGTCCTTTCTGTGGCTGTTCTCTCAGAGAGACCTGTGTCAAGTATGAGTATGACAGTAGGGGTGCGGTGGAGGGGCAGCTAGCTAGGATCTCCATGTATCTGCAGGCATGAGTTCTGGGTGGTGGTAATTAAGTCTTTATGTTGGAGAGTGGCTATGAGCACTCACAAAGTACTTAAATGTCACAGGCTCAGCAGCCAGGACAAAGTCACAAGAGAAACCTTGCTTCTGTTTTTCATCTTGGGAGCTTGGGACAGCATGCAACAACTTGGAGAAAACTGCTCTGTTTGTGCCTGTCTGTTGCTTTTATTAAAATAACTGAGAGCTCCAGTGAGGTTTCTAAATAAAAGCACATTGTTACTTTTATAGGACATACTGGCTTTAGTGACATTGTTACTTTTATAGGACATTCTGGCTTTAGTGTCACAAATACAAGCAAGGGCTGGGGCTGCAGCTCAGTTGTGAGAATGCTTGCTCAGCATGCAGGAAGCCTGGGATTTAGTACCCAGCACTACATAGCCTATGTGTGGCGGTGCGAGCCTATGATTCTAGCACAGAGGCAGGAGAGGCAGGAGGAACAGAAGTTCAAGTACATAGAGAATTCAAACTCAGCCTGAACAATATGAGTTCCTATCTCAAAAATAAAATACGAACAAACAAGACAGCCTGCTCCCATGGTAGACAGATATGGTGTGATCTTGCTGGCTAGTCGTGCAGAGGTAGAATGGGCTGGAGATGGGCTTCCATCTCCAGGTCCTACCACGTTGGTATTTCTGTAATCCAAATCCACGTTCTGGCACTCAGAAAGCTGAGGCAGGGGAATTACCATGAGTCCCAGGGCAGCCTGGAATACAGTGTAAGGCTTTGTCTCAAGAAAAAAATAAAGGGCAAGCATTTTGTAATCTGTTGGGTTAGGGGAACCCTAGCTTGGCAAGACTTTGCGTCTGAGCAAAGGATTGAGGCCTGCTAGTTGCTTTCTCCAGGTAGTAGTGACCTTCAGTAGCAGGTTCATGGTTTGCTCGTGCACTCTCACCACTGCCCTTCTGCTGGCTGAATTAACTCTTTGGGTGTGTTTTATTATGGCATCTTCACTATTTATAAATATGCACTTTTCATCCCTATAAAAAATCTATCTTCATATGTAAAAAGTGGGTTTTCCACTTAGCACTCTAGTTCCAGGGTCCTGTGTGCTCTCTGGGTCCATCTCATGAGGGCTCACGGCATGATAGCCTAGACACTGGAGGGCTCTTCTGAGATTCCTTAAACAAAGCCTTAGAGAAATGCACAGTGAATGTCTTGCCAGACCAGACTCTGAGATACTAAGTCATTGGCTACTCCAGTCCATAGGAAGAATGCTAGAAAGCTCTGAGTTCAAATCCTGGCTGTCCCTCCATGCTAACTGTGTGATCTTGGGGCATTGCTTTTTCTGTCTGTGGTAGAGCAAATAAAAGATAATGGCACTGAACATGTTTGCTGTCAAAACCTGTTAAGTCC
The DNA here is from genome assembly GCA_004025045.1 of Sigmodon hispidus. Taxonomy (NCBI): domain Eukaryota; kingdom Metazoa; phylum Chordata; class Mammalia; order Rodentia; family Cricetidae; genus Sigmodon; species Sigmodon hispidus. The sequence continues at coordinate 26,532 of PVIH01009952.1, read as the reverse complement.
CTTTGCTTTCCTGGGCTGGTCCTGGCTGGAAGCAAAGGTGACCACAGTCTGCTCAGATGCTCTTCTGCTGAAGGCAAGGATCAATGTTAGTGGCTGATACCGGTGTGGGCTTTTAAAAATCTTTTATTTATTATTTGATAACTTCACATTTGTATATAATGTATCTTGATCTTATCCACTCCCCACTCCCCACACACCTCTCTGGAGGAAGAGTTTTCTGCCCCACCAGCCCACTCTCAAATAACCACACAAAGACTTAATATTAATTAGAAATGCTCAGGAGATAGAGTAGGCTTGTTTTTTTTTAGCTTATATAACTTAACCCATATTTCTCATTTAATTTCTACCACATGGCTCATGATTCTTTTTTTAAAATGATTTATTTGTTTTTATTTTATGTGCATTGGTGGTTAGTTTGCATATATGTCTGTGTGAAGGTCTTAGATCCTCTAGATGTGAAATGAAAAACAGTTGTAAGCTGCCATGTGGGTGCTGGGAATCGAACCTGGGTCCTCTGAAAGAGTAGTCAATGCTCTTAACCACTGATCCATCTCTCCAGCCCCTTGTTACCTCATTTTCTATTCATTCTGCATCCTATACAACTGGCTCTCAACTCCTCAGACTCCCCCCTTCTTCTTTCCAGAATTATCTTAGTCTGTTTTCCTGCCCAATCTCTTCTTGTCCAGCTATAAACCAGTCAGCTCTCTACTAACTAGTGAGAGTAATACATATTTATAGTGTACAAAGATTGTTCAACATGCCCCTTCTCACCCTCATGTCCTCTTGTGTGTGTTTGTGTGTTTGCATGTGTATGTCTTGTGTATGTGACATGTGTGTGAATGACACATTGAATCCATTAGTGGCCACCTGTTGGATGCTGCCTGACCCAATTGGCTCAACCCTGTGCAAGGGGACCATAGCTGCAGGGAGCTTATGATATGGCCAGGTCATGTCCAGAAATGTTCAGAGCACTCCTCCCCATCCTCAGCTCTTTCCATCTTTCTCTCCCCATCCTTTTAGGATGTTCCCTAAGCCTAGGGGGATCGAGGACTGACTGTGAGTGTGGTTTTAATATCAGGTTTTCCTTCCATCCCTTGTAGGACAAAGTGGCCATAGAGAGCATCCCTCTGCTGGGTTTTACTATTGCCCCAGAAAAGGAGGCGGGCAGCAGTGAAGCCGGACCTGTCTTTCACCTTTACCACAAGAAAACCCTGTTTTATAGCTTCAAAGCAGAGGACAGCAATTCTGCTCAGAGGTACGAGCAATGCCTAGTCTCCTGTCTCTCTGTCTATCTTACAGAGAAATGTAGTGTTGCCCTCCATTGTTCTATTCAGGCCCCTGGAGTGTTAGCACAACTTCAAGCCTGAATTTTCTGGACACAGACTTAGACTCTCATGATTCCTTTATATGGGCAAACATTGGTTCAGTCAATTTTTACATTATCCCAGGCTGTTTTACAATCCAGGAAACATGTCTGTGAATAGATACAAACATGGCACAATCCCTGGCTTCAGTCAGTGGGGATCTAGTCCAGTCACATAGACACCTAGTTCTGTCTTCTGTTTCTCAGGTGGATGGCGGCCATGGAAGATGCCAGTGTGTTATAGCAGTCACCGGGCACATGGACTCACAAGAAACTCTTACATTACCGTGTGAACCCTTCCAGAAGCTACTCCTCATTTCAGTTCATCTGGATGCACGTGTGGGTTCTCCTCACAGGTGGAACCCTAAGGGATATTTATGGACCTCTTCTTTTCTGCCTCCATGTTTCCCAGCCCCTATCCCAAACTGTACCCTTATCTAGAAGTGAGTTCAAATTTAGTACCTTGAAGACATGTAAGTCAAGATAAAAAGGGCATTTAGCAACATGGGCTTTTTAGTAGAAACTGGCTTTTCCTGGTTTTACTCCTGGTGAATAGGACCACTTTCCACTTTCTGCAATGTCCACACAGTGCCTCTGGTGATGTGGGAACCAGCCAGAAAGGAACAGCTGCTCATCCAAGCACTTTACCATCCTGCTGAGCTGCATGCAGCCTACTGTGTCTTTTGAGAGATGGACTGGAGTTGGACACAAATGAGACCAGGGACTCACTTGCTTCAGAAAATTGATTCCTGTAGCCTTGCTTTGAGGCTTGCCAGGCTAGGAAGGAGGGGAGTGTCTTCCCTTCCTAAGGTCCTGCTGCTGCCTATACTGCCACAGCTTAACAAGAAAGTGGTTCTCTTCCTCCCAGAATCCTCAGCAGCACACAAGGGCTGCCCAAACCCTCAAAGATGGGAGATTTACATCTGCTTTAATTTCTGTGTGCCTTCCTGTGTACACACTGCGTACACTGAGCATGCTGTTGATGGGAGTTTTCACTGTAAATCATACCCTGAGCTATATCACCCAAGTCAGCTTACTGTTTGAGAGAGGTAAAGAAGAGAGACAGAGGGAGGTCATCAGAAAGTGGACTGGGCAAATAATGGATGGCTTGGCAAGTGCAGAAGCACTATGTGGCCGGCAGACACTCCACACGTAGGCTGAGCCACCTCAGAGCTGGAAGGTGCTTTACACACCCAAGGCAAAGAGTGCCACCTCCGTCTGGGCACCTGGGGCAGAGCCACTCCTGCTGGCTGGCCAGTGTTTTTTATGCTGGATGAATTTTACACAGTACAGGGAGGAGGGACAGGATTCCTCCTCATTCTCACTACAACTGAAAAAAAAAAAAAAAAAGTAATTGCTATCATTTCCTGAAATCTCTTATTGCCTTCCTCTCTGCAAAAAGGATTTTTGTAAAAAGTACCATCTCAAGGACTTATTTACATTAAATATGTTCAGGGATTCTTTTTCTAGTTTGCAGTTCTTTTTAAATGTTTTTGCAGTCAGCGTATAATTAATAATTCAGGTCAGATGGACCCACAGGTGTTCCTGTTAACTTCTGAGAGTGTCATCACCCTAAGATCCTTTCCAGAGTCACTCATATGTGACTGGGCTGACGAGACCCATGAACCTTTACAGAGTGGAGCAGGACTCGAGGACAGTCGTCCCTTTGCTACAGTTTCATTTTCTGTGATATCAATTGCCAGAGGTTAACTCTGGACTGAAAATATTAAATGGCAAATTCCAGAAATAAAAGTGTATATGTTTTCAGTCATTTTTACTAGTACTAGTGTCCCGCTTTGTTAGTTAGGACCTCCCATGGGCCTAACTGATGTATTTCACATTCTTAAGAGTTCCCATGTGTGGTCCAGTACTGCTGCCATCTTGGATGCACTGGGGCACTTGAGCTGCTGCTGCTGCTGCTGCTGCTGCTGCCCAGGCAGTGGGGGGACCCCTGAACATTGCCCAGCGTCACTTTCCAGTTCTAAGTACAACAGTCAAAAAGTCATCTGAGGACCTCTATTTTATTCTATCTGTCTATCCATCCATCTATCTGTCTGTCTGACTACCTATCTATCTAGTACTGGTTATAGAATCCAGGGTCTCACAGGACTTTGAGGCTGACCCATACCCTGGCAATTTTTACTCTATAATATCTGCTATCTGATACTTACATAGGGCTTTTATTTCTGTGCAAATATTTACCTTGATAGAAAAAAAATACCTGAGTTATCCATAAAACATAGCAGACAAGGCCACAAAGACAGTCCTCAGGTCCTAAGTGACTGGGCCAGGCCCTGCCTCTTTGAACCTCTTCTTTCCACAGTTCTCTGTGTTCTGGTTTCAGGCTAACATCTTCCTGACCAGTCTTGGTGGCCCTTGTGTCCTTCTCTTTGTCCAGCCCATTTCACATATCTATATTGCCCGAGTCTGCCCAGAATCACTGGAGATGAGGCTACCTCACCAGGTCTGAGGACATGCCTGTCCCCTAGATCCAAATGCTGCAGAACAACTTGCTGTAATGCCGCCCAATCTGCTGGAAGCTCCTACAAGCACTGAGCAGCCGTGCGCTGCATAGCATATCCCAGCAGTGGCTGTGCTGTAGTCTAGGAAGTGAAGAACACAGTCCCCGGATACTCGCTGGAGCAGTTGGGAGCCTGCTGTTCTTCTCTTCTGCCACAGAAAGATCTCTGCAGTGTCTCGAAAGCTGGGGACACAGGCACACACTGAACATTAAAGAAAATCCACCCACAGGCCCTGCTCAGACATGCTGAGGACAATCACAGGAAAACCTTTCTCTTTCTCAGGACAGTGGGTAGCAGTGAGGCTGGCATCCATGCCCATCAGATCCCTCTCCCTCCATCTTCAATGCTGTGAAGAACCTTTCAAGCATGGCCTTGCCTGCTTCATGGAGGCTGTTCTCAAAACAGGCAGCCTTGCTTGGGGGTGGGGTGAGTAGAATGGTGCCTTTATGGATTCCCACATACTGCAGTTGCTGTAGGTCTCTTGGTCTGAAGATACTATGCCTGTCACTAAAGCACACCAGAAATGGCAGTGCTGGCTGGGGTGCAGTCTGGTTCTAACAAGAATTCTGGCATGTCAGAAATAAGCTTTGAATTTTTCTTGTGATGATAAACTTCCAAAGACAAACTCTGCCTGGAATGATCCAGGGAGGCCTGGGAAGAGGGAGATGCTGGTACATCTTGGAGCATGGCCATGTAGGAAAGTGTGAAGGCCAGCAGCCAAGGCATAACTGGTTATTCTGTCTGTATTCTTTCTTTATCCAGCTTCTCACTGATCTGGTCATATAAATGTTGCTAAGCAGATACACCCTAGTATAGACTGAGGCCACTGAGGCTGATGGTGGAAGGGCTGAGCCTGCACCCCAGGTTGCTTTCTGAAGAGGAACAGGCCAACAGTGAGCTGGTTATTGCCAGTTGACACATTGTTAACTGATTCAGTCTGCATTTAGTGGCTTTCACATTCTGTCTGGAGGGGACAGCTGTGTCCACACTCAGGGGCCTGCTCTCAGCATAGGTCTAGCATTGGCTTAAGCAGGTCCCAAAGAACCAAAAGAAAGATCTGTGAGGTTTTTATCCAGTGTCAGAGACAGGTCCCCAGAGACTGACTCCCACTGTACCTGCCTGGGACTGCATTCCTGTGTATAGCCACCAAGGAAGGCCAGCATAGCTCCTTGGAGCTTGGGTGCTCTCAGCAGCTCCATCAAGCTCCCTGCACTCCCACAGTCTACTGAGGAAGGACCACGAAAAAGCCGCACAGATCCAAGGATGTCTTCTTGGATGAATTACCACCGAAGGGCCACATGTATTTAGTACGTAGGGTGCTGTACCTGGTGTGGTATGGGGTGGGAGTCAAGTGGGACACTCTTAGAGGGGATCTTGCCCTCCTGCTCCATGGCTTCTGTCATTGCCATCCCATGTTCTTTCCCCAAGGTCCAAAACCACAAGTTCCCCTGATCTTGGACAAGAACCTCCACTGAAGCTGTGAGTTAAACCTTTTCTCTTTATAAGTTAGTAATTCCAGGTGTTTTGTTATAGTGGTAGAAAAGTGACTAATACCACCAGTCAGAAGGGCTGGAAGGAGATGGGCCTTGGAGAATGACCATCAGTTATTCACTCGCTGGACCAAATTTTCTGGAAGAACATCCCAGAAAGGATTAAAGGCATGCAAGGGTTGTGCCTTGCCTAGATTTGGGGATGAGCTGTGATAATACAGTTACAGGTCAGTTATTTGGATCCTCTGTAAGATTTTTGCTTGTGTGTGTGTGTGTGTGTGTGTGTGTGTGTTTTTTTTTAAAGATTTACTTATTTATTATGCATACAGTTTTTACAGAAGAGGGCACCAGATCTCTTCATAGATGGTTGTGAGCCACCATGTGGTTTTGCTGGGAATTGAACTCAGGTCCTCTGGAAGAACAGTCAGTGCTCTTAACCTCTGAGCCATCTCTCTAGCCCCGCTTGTGTGTCTTGTAAGGGTTGATTTGATAGTTCCTAGTCAAACAACTATCAGTCATTAACAACTGAGGTCTTCGTGATTTTCAGCAACTAGAAGTACCAAATACCTTGATCTTGCTATGCTTTTTAGTGCTCCTCAAAAGCTTGTAGAAGAGCCTGGGGTCTGAAATAGGTCATTTCCCCAGGGTCTCACACTTTCCATCTGCCCTAAGCAGAGCCTTGTGGTGGTTGCTTCCAAACTGCTTCTCTGGAACTGTGTGAGTAGAGGCTAAGAAACTTCCTGATGCCCACAGTATGAAATCATACTGAACACTACTAAAATTCCAGCTGCAGTGGGTGGTCAGTCCACAGGCCCTTTCTTCCAAAGTCATCTAAAAACCCATTACAATTCATCACATAACATAAAATCTATGAACATAACCCAGTATTATCAAAATAAACACAATGCTATTTTCTAGCAACATATTTAAGATTTATCTCAGGCAGTGGTGCACAAGGGAAGCAGAGGCAGGAGGATCTCCGTGAGTCTGAGACCAGCCTGGTCTACAGAGCAAGTTCTAGGATTGCCAAGGCTACACAGAGAAACCATGCCTTTAAACAAAAACCCAAACCCAAACACCAAGATTTACCTCAGCTGCATCTAGAAATCTGGATATTTAATACCCAAAGTAAATGTGCTTTTTTAAATACCCTCTCTTTACTTTTCTTTAAGACAAAATCTTATCATATTGCCCAGACTGGTCTTGAACACCAAAGGTCAAGTGATTTTCTTGCCTTAGTTGTGACTACAGACATGCATCACCATGCCTGACTTATAGTACTTGGCATTTTAGGAGAACCATTCAACTGTGAGCTCTTAACGGGGGCTGGAGAGATGGCTCAGTGGTTACGAACATCTGTGGCTCTGGTAGAAGATAAGTTTAGTTCCAAGCCCCCAAGCTCACAACTGCCTTTAACTCCAGATACAGGGATCTGATGCCTTCTTCTGGACCGCTTGGACACATTTACATATACACACACACACCACACACAGTTTAAAAACAAAATAAAGGGCCTTCAGAAAATAGCACATTTTCTCACTGCTTTAGAGTAAGATTTCTCAAATGAATTCAGAAGCACTGGTAGACTAATAAACCTTCTTGATGCTCTCAGACCCTTAGAAGTTTGTGTCATGTGTGAAAAAATGTCTGAAGGCTGTGGTCAAAGGTGTTCTAAGAGTTGGCAAGTCTGGTTTGGGAAGGGAATGGACATACCAACTCACCACACAAAACAGTGTACTTGTTCACAGAATACCTCAGTGGCCTTGAGACTCACAGAAGCCAGGGCAGCATGCCTGGGAGGAGACACCACAGATCTGAAATAGGCCAAGTTTGCCTGAGAGGACCAGCCACAGCAGGAAGCTGCCTCAGGATCCATATGGAAGTCTCTGGCCTGTCTCAGTCTTCCTACAAGCATGCTTGGCCTGGGCTGGCCTGGGAATACTACTGAAGCACACACGGCCAACCCTTCAGGTCAATACAGAGTGCAGCCCACACATTTGGCTTCTCTGGAGGTTTTGCCTATCAACAGAATGGAAACAAAGCAGAGAGAGGAGGAAGAAGGGCAGTGTCTAAGCTGCCTGGGAGCCCCACAGGAAACCTTAGCTGTCTTTGGTGGTGCTGTTGGTGGGGGCAGCACCTCTGCCAGGAGTATATATTCAGTGCACAGAAGAGAGGAGAGCCAAGGAGGTGGGGAAAAGATGCTGCAGTGCATGAGAACTGTTGCTTAGTTAGTAGACTACTTACTTGCCTAGCATGCATGAAGCCCTGGATTTGATCCCCAGTATCATGCTAGTGTGACCGCAGTTGACATAGAAGAACCAAGGTATTACTAAGCTAGCTGTCTCCTGGAGACATTCCCAGTGGCCTTCTGGCCACTGACATGATATCCTGGTGATCACAGGAAGTTCCTTGTACAGACTTCAGTGACATCAGACTGGTAAAGGTGGAGTGTCTCCAGAGCAGAATAGCAGCAGACTCACCCTGTTGTGATTGCCTCTCATGGGCACTGTTAGAACTGACAGACCTGACCAGTGGGGAAAGGAGAGGTAGCCCCTCCACAGGAGCAGGGGAGAGGCTGCATGGGAGTGAAATCCTTAGGAAGAAGTTAACAAGGCTGCTGCAGCTGGGTGCTGTTTTCACATGACACACATACATCACACACACATACACACACATGTGCTTGCTTTCTTTCCCTGAAGAAAAAAAGAACATGGCTGTCTGCCTCTACTGTCTTTCAGGACTAATCTATTTTTGGTTTTAATTATATGTACAATGCATGTGCATTTGTAAGATACATGTGGGTGTGCATTAGGCAAGTGATCCATCAGTTACCCCTCTCTCCAGAGCCCTCTCCGCTCCCCCAACCCAAAGCTCTTTAAGACAGGGTCTTGCTTAGTTGTCCAGTTTGGCTTTGAATGGTGAACTCTTGCCTCAACCTCCTAGGAAGCTAGAATTACAGGCCTGTAATTACCAACAGCCTTGACTGTGATTGGCTATAATTGATATAAAGTGTATTAATAATTATGGACTGTGATCATCACATTTTGGGGCTGGATATGTAATTCATCAGTAGATGCTCATCTCCATCTACCCCCATAAGTTTCTGGTCTCATCTTTTAAATGGCTTTATATAACACAGTTTGTGGAAGAAATTTAAAATTTATAGTAAAGCTACAAAATGGTTCTTTTGATCAGGAAACATATTCTGCAGTAATTCAGGGAGATTCTTAACCTTCATACATAATAAAAATTAAACAGGAGATGAGAATTAAAAATCTTAATGTTTTTGAGCCAGTCAGGGTGGGGTGTATGTGTGTAGTTCTGGCACTTGGGAAGCCCAGGTAGAAGAATTACCAGGTTTAGTCTCTAATAAAAACCAAACAAAAGTATATTTCATCTTCAAGGGAGGCCTTGAGGCATTCAAGTCCCACTCTTACCCAAGTTGAACGTAGAGGGAAAGATGCAGGAAGATTTGGCTATAATTTTCTAGGTCTGAACATCAGCAGCTGTGTCTCTAACCCTGTCCTGGAGTAAAGTGAGAGCCGTGAGCTGTAAAAGAGTTGTGCAGGGAACTGGGGCCTTCGTGTCTAATGTGTGCACAGACATACACTATACTCCACTGTGTGCAAGGAGCTATCCTAAACAAATGACGACTGGTCTACATTGCTATGTGATAACTGACCACACCCTAAGACATGGGACCTGATTATTCCAGCATATATAATTATGCAAGTTTTGGTGGGCAAAATATTAGACAGTTTTTAGAAATAAAGCTATATGACTACTTGGTGTGACCCTGGATTTTACTTTGTAGGGCCTGGTGGAAAATGAAACTTGGTTCTCACTGGAATGATTTCACTAATTTCTTTTAAAAATATCATCCTGTCACCTGTTCCACAAAGATGTTCTATTTTTTAAATTACAGAGATATTACTGTATCATCCTGCAGCCCATCCCTCCCAGAGACACAGACTCTGTATGTCCTACTGAGAGCTGGGAAGAACTGATCTTTTGTCTGATTTTCAAGACTGGGTTTCTTTCTCTGTGTAGCCCTGGTAGTCCTAGAACTCGCTCTGTAGGCCTGGCTGGGCTTGAATTCACAGAGATCTGCCTGTCTCTGGCTCATCAGTGCTGAGAATAAAGGTGTGGACCACTACTGCCTTACAAAAACTGATCTTTTAAAAACTAGGTTTTTTTATCCAGCTGTGGTGGTGGTGCATATCTGTAATCTGTCAGGATTCCTGGCATACCACTTGGTAAAGCTTACACTGCTTACAGAGGGCACGCCCCTAGGTCTCTCTCTCTCTCTTTTTTTTTTTTTTTAAGAGATGGCTCAGCAGTTAAGAGCATTCATTAACTGTTCTTCCTGAGGACCTGAGTTCGATTCCCAGCATCCACATGGCAGCTAACATCTGTCTGTAATTCCAAGATCTGACACTCTTACAGTTATACATGCAGGCAAAACACCAACTCACATAAAATAAAAATAAAAGATCTATTTATTTATCATGTGTAGTGTTCTGCCTGCAGATTGAGTTATAGATGTCTGTGAGCTACCACGTGGTTGCTGGGAATTAAACCCGAGTCCTCTGGAAGAACAGCCAGTGCTCTTAACCTCTGAGCCATCTCTCCAGCTCCTCATCATTCTCCTAAAAGGGGCCTGTCACGTGGAAATATCTCTTCTGCTTCTCTGCCCCTGTTCTCACCTGGCAACTCTCCTGAATAAACTCTCGTGTAGCCCTGGTAGTGTGTGTGTGATCTCACCACAAAACCAACATAATCCAAGCCCTTGGGAAGCTGAGTTAGGCGGGTCATGAGTTGAAGGTCAGCCTGTTCTCCGCAACCAGACCCTATCTCAAAAAAAATTTTTTTAAGGAGTGGAGAGGTAGCCATTTGGGTTGTGTTGAGTATTCACAAGGTCCTGGGTTCAATTCCCAGTGCATGCACATATACCTTAATCTGGCACAGCAAATAGTCAAAGTTGCTTGTTTGTCAGTGAAGGTGACTGATTCAGGATTTGAGTCGGGAGCTCTGGGTTGAGATGCACCTTTTGAGTGCCTCAGTTTACCATGTACAAAGGTGCTTCCAACTACTTCTCTCCACGAGCATCCTCTGCAAGGTGATGAAGGCACAAGTGACCTTAGCAAAAAGACTTGAAGCTGGCTCTACTGTTGCTACTAGTGCTGGCGACTCTGGAACAAGATAGATACATGACTTCCCCAGCCAGAGCATCCTCCTTAGCTAATCCATTCTCAGTTATTCTGGAAATTACCTTTGCTGACTGAAACTCTGATAGACCACTGGCTGACTGTACTAAAAGCTGCATTATAATGGAAATATCCACAGGCAAATAAAAATTAATGTTGAAATCTGGGGCCTCAAGAAATGCAGATATTCAGTCCAGGATTAGTTGGCTGGAAAGTGGGTTTTGCATGATAAACCTAGCTTTTGAATGCTGGAGCTTCCAGCTGGCCTCCAGAAGGTGATGACTGCTGAGCTCTGTGGATGTCAAGCTAATAGAGTCCAAAGAACTCGGAACAAGGAAATACCCACATATAAACACCAGCAGGAACAGGTACTGGGACCCTAGCAGCAGAGAAGTCACCCTGGAGACAAGTAACTGCACTGTGCCTGGGATAGCCAGGAACATCTTGAGGTAAAACTTTTGAACTTGGGCTGGACCTAGCAGGGGATTGCCTGACAGGGAAAGAGTACTGTAGAGGTCTGTACAGGAAGACAGTAGATAAGGAGAGAGTAGCAATGAGGGTGTTGCAGGCTCAGGAACTGGGGTAATTTGGAATAAGCTGAGGGCAGCGAAGTCCCCAAAGTGACATTCAGAAAGGCTGTATAGAGCCAGGTCACTGATGCCACCCTACATTTACTAGACTGTGGGGACCTTCAGATGGTTTAGAACAGATCTGAGTTTTGGAAAATCCATTCTGGTCCTCTGTTTAAAGATAACTGTTTAAAGATAACCAAAGATAACTGATTTGGTTCAGCCACAGCTGCTTACTGTGACCCCTCTCAAGTGTTCTTTATTCTTGGATCTGTGCCTGTAATAGCTAATCTTGGTTGTCAACTATATCTGGTATCAACTAAAACTTAAGCAGTTGTGCATGCCTGTGAGGAACTTTCTTAATCAGATCATTTGAGGTAGCAAATCATTTGGTGGCAAGCCATAGAAAAGGGCACGGAGGGCTAGAGAGATGGCTCAGTGGTTAAGAGCACTGGTTGATCTTCCAGAGGACCTGAGTTCAATTCTCAGCACCCACATGACAGTTCACAATTGTCTGTAACTCTAGTCCTAGGAGATCTGACACCCTCACACCAATGTACATTGAATAAAATTAATTAAAACAAAAAAGAAAGAAAAGGATATGGAAGAAGGAAGCTTTGCTTTTTGGCTTTTGCCTTTTGCTCTCACTCTTGCTGGCAAGTTCATCCATCCTGCTGCTGAGGCACCCCTTTGTTGGAATTAGGACCTACTTGTCCAGGATTCCAGCATAGATTGATGGGCAGTCAGTCTCTAGGAATCTCCTGGGACTGCAGCAGCAGATTGGACTGCTGAGATATCCAGTCTCATGGACTAAACAACTACTTCATTCTTGGCCTTTCCTTCAGGAGACAGCCATTGTTGGACTATTCAGACCACAGCCTGTAAGACACTCTAATAAATACCACATACATATTCATTCTATCAGTTCTGTTCCTTTAGAGAACTCTGACTAATGCAGTTCTTTCCCCAGTGTGGTGGGATCCTTTCCCCTCCCTTGAACCTGGAAAGGCCTTGGTGACAGCCTCAGAAAGGAGTAAACAGAGGAAGTGATATGGAGGTTTTCTTTTCTGTTACACTCACCCCTTGAGTCTACTGTGATGAAATAGAGCTTACCTGTACAGAGGCCACATGGAGGTGTTTATACTGACAGTATCAGCCAGACACAGATGATGCCAGGTCTAGTCATCACATATCTAATCCTAGAAGTCCAGATTCTAATTTGCTAGAAAGGTGACTTCTTGTTGGATTTTCTTTTACTCTAGCCCCATGTTGGAATGCCAAAATGCTGTTTTTACTCTTTGTTCTTTTGGGGCCTGCTACCAAGCTCCCAAATAAATAATATGTGGAGGCTTAGTCTTAATTATAAATGTCTGGCCTTGGCTTGACTTGTTTCTTGACAGCTTTTCTTTAAATTATCCCATCTACCTTCTTCCTCTGGGCTTTTGTGGCTGGCCCCTAGCATCCTCCACACTCTGTTCTTGCTCTGCCTTCTTTCCCCTCTCAGATTTCCAGCCCTGCCTATCCCTTCTCCTGCCTTGCCATTGGCCATTCAGCTCTTTATTAGACCACCAGGCACAGTAACACAGCTTCACAGAGTTACCTTAAAATAATATTCCATAACAGTGACTGTTGGGTGTTGCACAGTAAGAGCCAGAAAATGTACATTTCTAGGCTCCCTTCCCAAACAGAAAAGACAACAAATAAATACATACATAATCCAGAGGGTGACAGGAGAATGCAGAAAATACCAGTTCATTTTTGGAAGAACACTTTACACCACAGCAACTGACTTAGCAAGGGAAAAACACTAGCAGTGTGTCTTCAGAGGGAAATACCAGGGGGACATTCAAAGGACCCTGTCCTTAGAGAGGTTTAGAATTGAGGCACAGGCCTATTGGAAGGCCAGGATAGGACCAAAGACAGGATTAGCCTAAGGAGATGCAGATCCCTGGTCCCCACACAAAGACAAGCAACTGTACTTCTACTTAACAACAAGGTTTATTTCTATGAGGAAAAAAAAAAGTCAAGAACCTGGAGACCAGGTCATAGGTGTCTCTGGGAGCTTGGATGCCTCACTCCACTGAAACTCACTGCTAGAGCTGTACCACTCAGAGAAGGATGCTCCATTCCATCTCACAGCCCTTCACTGATTTTCTAGGTATACAACGTTCAAGAAAATAAAACCACGTTACAGTCACCCTCACTCTGAGGGCTGGGAACCAAGGGCAGGCACAGATTTCTGAGAATGTAATCTATTTTTCCCTTAGAATTCAAGAGTCATGCTTCCTCCAAAAACAAGCTCTGTGGCTCTAAGATATCTGAGCCAAATGTAACTTGGAAATCTCCACTCCCTTTTGCAAGGCCTGGGAAGCTCAGATCAAAACAATTCAAGAAGTATCTATACTTCCCATATGCCTGTACTCTGGAGCTCAGTTTCCATAAGAATGGAGGCTGGCTGGCTATTGAAATAGAAGTTGTGACCTTCTCAAGTAGCCTTGACAAAGGCCAATTCTGATGGAATTGAAGTTGGGGGTAGTTCTCTCAGTCTTCAAGGGCAAAAATAACTATTATGTGTTTCACTTGCCAACATGTGACTTACCATACTCTTCACAAGATCCTTGTAAGATAAAGCAATATAAACATGCCAGGAACATGCAGTCTGCTATTCATTCTGTCTGTTCTAACTCCACATTCTTAACAATAAGCCTAAGACAACTACAGGAGCTTCATGTTTATTTTGCAAACATGTAATAATTATATAAGCAACATAAAGAGAGGTCTGATGAAATGATTACTACATAGTAACAAAGCATAAGCCTTTACAGAAAAACTGACATTCCTTCATGCTCATGAAAGGTAATTAAGCCTTTTCATAAGTCTAAAAAAATGCAGGCACTATCAGCTTTACATTTCAAAAAAGAGAAAACACTTTTTCCTTGCAGTGCTGAAGGGAGAACCTGGAACCCTTTACTTGCTAGGCAAGCCCCCTATCACTGAACTGCACTGTGGCCTGAAACTGCTGCCTATACTATCACAAAAACAGCATGTTGAAAAGCAGTGTCTGCTCCTTAATAACTAAATTGATGTTCATTTAGTCAGGATTTTCATTTAGATGTAGGTGTAAGATAACATGGAATAGTAAATGTTCATTTCTTGTTAGGTTCAATGATGAAACACCAGTTACAGTTCCTGCTCTTAAGGCCACAGATAAGTCAATCACTGACCACAAATTATATTGGTACCATGAAAAAAACCTGCTCAGGGGACCACTGAATCAGAGAACTACTCATCCATAAAACCCTGTGCAAGGAACCAGAAGACCCAGGCTCACATCCTAGCTTAGGAACAGCACTAGACCTTGTTTCCCTGAGGTCCTTGGTAACAATGGGACAGCATGGAGATATAGTTGTCATGTCACACACTGTTGGAAAAGCCTCCACATTCATACTACCCCATTATGGCTGAGAGACAGAGTACATTTTCCCAGGGACCAAAATTCAGATAACCTTCATCCTGTGTGCAGTCTCACACATCACTCCCAGAGCCCCAGTCCATGACAGAAAAAATCTTCTAAACTACATTTTTGAAAGATTAAAAAATTTCATTTTGTGCTGAGGATGTATTTCAATTAGAGGGTACATGCCTAGTATGCATTATGCCCTGGGGTCTATCCTGTGCTAACTAGTTTTTAAGTTAGCTTGACACAAGCTAGTGTCCTTTGAGAGAAAAGAACAATTGAGAAAATGCCTCTAAGATTGGGCTGTAGGCAAGCCTGTAAGGCATTTCTTAATTAGTGACTGATACAGAAAGGCCTAGCCTAAGTATAGGGTTAGGGTTAGGGTTATTACTTTTTAAAAATAGTTCCAGGTCATCTATTGGGTTAGGGTTAGGGTTAAGTTTAGGGTTAGGGTTAGGGTTTTAAGGTTAGGGTTAGGGTTAGGGTTATTCATTTTAAAAATAGTTCCAGGTAAGGGTTAGGGTTTTATGGTTATTGTTTTAGGGTTAGGGTTTTAGCGTTAGGATTAGGGTTTTAAGGTTAGGGTTAGGTATAGTGTTAGAAATAGGTTTAGGGTTACGTTTAGGGTTAGAGTTAGGGTTTTCACTTTTAAAAATAGTTCCACATCAGTGTTAGGGTTAGGGTCAGGGTTAGAATTATTACTTTTTAAACATAGTTCCAGGTTAGGGTTAGGGTTAGGGTTTTAGGGTTAGGGTTAGAATCATTACTTTTTAAAAATAGTTCCAGGTCAGGGTTAGGTTGTTAGGGTTGGGTTAGGGTTAGGGTTATTACTTTAAAAAATAGTTCCAGGTCAGGGTTAGGGTTATTACTTTTTAAAAATAGTTCCAGGTCATGGATTGGGTTAGGGTTAGGGTTATTCATTTTAAAAAATAGTTCCAGGTCAGTGTTAAGGTTAGTGTTAGTGTTAGGTTAGGAATAGGGTTAGGGTTAGAAATAGGGTTAGGGTTAGGGTTATTACTTTTCAAAAATAGTTCCAGGTCAGGGTTTGGGTTATGGTTATTACTTTTTAAAAATAGTCCCAAGTCAGGGTTAGGGTTAGGGTTTTAGGGTTAGCATTAGAGTTATTACTTTTTCAAAATAGTTCCAGGTCAGAGTCAGGGTTAGGGTCAGGGTCAGGATCAGGGTTAAGGTTATTACTTTTTAAAAATAGTTGCAGGTCAGTCAGCCCTATATATTGAGACCTTGTTTCTAAATAAAAGCACTACAAATTCAAATGTGGATGACCATCAACAGAAACCTATAGGTAAACATATAATCAATATAAGGTAATCCTCCTTATGTGGTATCATTTTGTGTGTGACTCTAAAATGTATTCAAATGTTACAAAACCTTACAGAACTCAAGCTAGCAAACCTCATGTTTCCTGCTAACAATGTATCTGTGCCGATGTGTTCATGTGCTATTTTCAAGAGAAAAGTTGCTACAATTTATCCAAAAGGCTACTTAGAGAACTACTGCAATGTGGGCAGACTAACAAAAGGGGGAATCATCCTGGTTTTGCTCACTGTGTGCCTCCAGCATGGGGCTGGTTACCTAATGTGGGCTCCAATTCTTCTGTCTAAGCGGCAGTTTAAGAGTGGTGCATTTGCAGAGCCAGAATATCAACTGAAGAAAAGAAAAACTATAAACCAAGATAGGTGTATTTATTATGGTTTATTTATAAACCTTGTGCAACTGTAGTATTCCTCTCCAAATCTCATTTAATGTGATTTTTACACTATACCTGCATTATTTAGCATAACAAACTCATATTTTTGGAAAAGTATATAAGAGCATTCCATATTTACAAGAATTTTACAAAGGACTTGTATGTAGACTATCTCAGGCATGTCACTGAGCTCTCTGGGTCACATGTCTTGTAAGTGAGGAAAACTTCCTTCCCATTTCATCAGATCCCACGGAGGCTCCTTTCAGCTCCTGTGTCTGTAGGGCACAGATATTCTCCCCTACTTTCCCAGGCGAAGGGGGAAGAGCAGGGGAGTGAGGTTAAAATACGGCTCACTAAATAGAAACTCGAGAGTATGGAGACTCAACTCAGAGTTGGAATCAAACTGATGGAAAGCCTATATGTCTGTCGCAAACATTTGGTTAACTTATTTATCTTGAAGCATTTGTGTCTAATGAGCAAGAAGGAGGAAAGATAACCAGCTGGTAGAGTATCTTCAATCTCCACTACACGGTAACCAAGGAACGTCGGCACCTTCCCAAGCCCAATCTATACTAACTTGAAATATATAACCCAGAAGTTGTGAGATCAGGGGCCAGAGGCTTTCCAGAATGCAATTAATGCGTGCAGAAGTCGCTTTACAGAAATCGCGAAGGGGAGTGGCATGGGACCCCTCAAGGCTGGCCTCCAAGGTTGAGCAGCTATTTCAAAAACGGGCCTAGGGCATCTATCTGCACACTTGCCTGGCGCGGCCAGAAGCTGGCGCATCCCCGGAGCTTTAAGACACAGAATCTACCGCCCATCCCGAGGAAGGTACCGGGAGCCCGGTGCCTCCCCAGGAAACTGCCCACTAGCGACCTCCGGGCTCGTTTCTGCAGTCGGCGAGCAGAGGCTGCGGGAGCGGCCGCACCTGCCCGGCCCAGGCCTGCGGCCCTCAGCTCCGGCGGCTGCCGCGGCGTTCCGGTGCACGCGCGCGCTCAGCCAATCGCGTGCTCGCCCGCCCCCCGCCGCCGCGGTGAGGCTGGCGCCGGGAAGAGGAAGAGGAACATTCGCCCTCCTCCTCCCAGCGCGCGGGCGGCGGCGGCAGCGGCACCGGGGTCACGAACTCTGACCTTTCACTGACAAAAACAATAACAAAGCGCGGTCCCTCCGCGACCCCGGCGGCGCCAGGCCCCGGCCCGCCGCCCCGCTCCGCACCGGCCCGCCGCGGCGTCCAGGCCGCTCGAGCCCCCAGGCTCCTGCCCTCCGGCACACGCCCGGCCGGCCGGCCTGCGCTTTGCCCTCCGTGCCGGGGGCGCCCGCCGCAGACACGGGACCTGCTCCGCGGCTCTTGTGGCGCCCGACCCCGAGGTAAGAGCAAGCGGGCCGGGCAGGGCCGCGCGGCGGCGGAGGGAGGGAGGGAGGGCGGGCCTGCGCCGCCATGGAGGCCGCGGAGGCCGAACGCGGCCTTTTACCTTTGCCACGGGGCGGCGGCGGCGGCGGCGGCCGCTTTGCATAGTGGGCCGGGCCGCGCCCTCCCCTCCCCTCCCTCCCCTCCCGCCCCTCCCCGCTCGCAGCCGAGCCCTGCAGCCGCTGTCCTGCCGGGCCGGGCCGGGCCGGCCGCGCGCCGCGAGGGCGGAGGGGCATGTCCGCGGCCCCGCCTCACGCCTGGCCCTCCGCCAGCGCCGCCATCTTGTCCCCGCGGCGCGGCTTGGCTCGGGCCGGGTTTCCCTCCGCGCGCCCGGCCGGCCGGCCTGCCCGCTTCCTCCTGTGCTCTCCGCTCCTCACCCCAGCGCTCCCCGCCTGCCGTTGGCTGCCACCCTGCCCCAACCGCCGACTTTCCTGCCTGGGAGGGAGGGAGGGAGGGAGGGAGGCAGGCGTGGGCAGGGCGCGACCTCCTGAGTGACGGCCGCGCTGGCCAATCGCCCCCCGACCGGAGGGCCGCGGCCTGCGGCGCCGCCCCGGGGCTCTGCTGGTTGGCCCAGGCGGGAGAGGGAGGTCCCCGGGGCCGCCTGCGCGCGTTGTGAGGCCGGCGGGCTGGCGGGCGGCTCTCTGGGGGAACTCAGGGTCCCGGGCTGGGAGCGAAGAGCTCGCTCGTCGGCATGCGCAGGCTCTCGGGGCTCCGCGTTTTGCACGCGGTTTTGGACTGCGTCCCTCTCGCGGACTCAGTTTCAGTCAGTGAAACTGGGACACCAGGCGCTTTTGCCAAACGGCGCCTCTCTCTCCCCAGCATTGTTTGAGGGACTGTTCTCAGAAAATGGAGTCCAGGCTACTCTTCGAGTCTCAAAGTAATTTACAAATGATGGTGTTAGCCAGTTTTTCTTTGTATTATGGTGCTGGGGACGGCTCTACCATTGAGTTACTTCCTTAGCTCCAAAATGGTGATGTGGAAAAATACTATATGGAACCGTCTGGAGTGGAAAACTTGAGGTGATTTCTTCCCTTCGTTCATTAAACACAGATTACTTAGTTTTGGGTACTATGGATACATCCATCCAGAGATTCAGCTGGTCACGGAGCCATTCTCTCTCAGTGTTGGATGCTGGCGAGGGAGGGGGTTGCAAAGGCTCAGAGGATGCTCAGTTCCACAGAAGATACTGGATGATGTGCTGAAGGAGTTATGAGGGGATTAGTTTAGACCAGAGGACAAGGAAGGTAGGTGTCTTTGAGAATATAATGATTGAACCGAGTTCAGGAAAAGTGCAGGATTCCAGATAGCAAGCTTAAATATGGGAAGGGAAAGCTTTGGACGTGAATGCCTGGCTTGAAGGGAGAGCCTCCAAAATTACTTTACTTTCAGATTTAAAGCCTTTGTCAGCTTTTTATGTTCTTTTGAAGCTGTGAGATATTAGCTGAGCTCCACTAATACACTAGTGCTAGGCTGGAATGTGAAGATGACTAAGACATGGATCTCTAAATATGTGCCCATTAGTCCATACATGTGAATTCTTTTCAATCTCTGGATTCACACAAAATAGAAGTTGATCATTTTGATATATGGCTCAGTTTACTAAGCAGTGTGATTTGGAGCAAATTACTTAGCTGTTTGAGCCTTGGTATTCTCATCTGAATGATAATAGAAGTCTCCCCCCAGAATTGGGGGTTAAATGAGTTTATATAAATAGTTTGTGGTGCCTGGTTTATAGTACTGAATGAAAAAAATTATGAAACAGTAATCTTTTCAGAACATTAGCCTAGACAGTATGTTGTAGAAGCAAAGGCACCGGATTGAAGCACTGGGGTTTGACTCCTGTTTTCAGATAGTTGTTTAGTACACAGTACAAAAGTTTATTTAGAAACCTTTGGTCCCAGTAGTAATAATAAAAATATGGCATGCTTTATAATTTGCAAGTTATAATAGTGGCAGAAACCCTTTTTCAGAAACCTCTGGTGCTTGTCATGGCTTCTTTATCCCTAGGCCTCCTAGTTCTCTATGCTCTTGACACCCTGACCGACCATCTTCTTTGGCAGTGTGGTGTGCCTTCTTCTCCAGGCCTTTTACCCTAATATCAAATGTCTGCCCCTCATATTACTCCCCCACCCCTAGTCATGCAGATCTGTGCCAGAGTGTTCCTTTCTCGAGGATGTCCTCTGGTTCCTAATGCCATTCTAGAACAGATTCTTTATATTATGTTCTACTATGTTATACTTTGCAGGAAATTGGACTTTAGTAGACATTCTTTTAACATACTTATTTTTTCCAGAGATAGAATTGATTGATGCCATGAAGTTACTGAACATTTCCTTTTAATTGTTAACCAACATGAAAAACAAAATTGTAAACGACAGTGTCAGGCTTCTACTGGAAAGTTTGATAACTAAAATATTTGTATATGACATAATAGGAAGGGCTAGTTAACATGCAGGAAGCCTTGAATTCCATTCCTAACACTGCTTAACCTGGTGTAGTGGTGCATATCACTAGAGGCAGGATCAGATGTTCAGTGTCATCCTTAGCTACACAGAGTTTGAGGCCATCCTGGGCTACATAAGATCCTGTGGTCTGTACCCCCCCCCCAGTACAAATATTTGAAATTAAACAACAGTATCTTTTTAAATAATAATAGCAGTCACAGTTTCAATTCTTTCTTTTGGATGTTTCAAGAGGCAGTTTAAGTTCAGTCAAGCAAACTCTACCAAAAAGAGATTGTAGTGTAGTAGGCTGCCTCAAAGTGACTTGCAGCCCATTTTGTTCTGCATTGTGAATTTTAAAG
The DNA here is from genome assembly GCA_004025045.1 of Sigmodon hispidus. NCBI lineage: Eukaryota > Metazoa > Chordata > Mammalia > Rodentia > Cricetidae > Sigmodon > Sigmodon hispidus. Next base: position 6,005 of record PVIH01009952.1, on the reverse strand, counting down.
TTTTCCTGAATATTTATATTTATATTTATGAGGTGGTGGAAGATTCATGGCATAAGGTGACCCCCCCCCCAATAGTGGCTCCTCCTTTTGGACTCTCTTTCTAAAATCCATCAGATCTTTTGAGGCAGACCCTTGCTTCATGTACATGTGTGAGAAAGTTCTCTGTTACTTTAGTTTATGATATTAGAAAGAACAGCCCAATTGAAGCTTCAAAGTTGTTTAACCACAAAGAGGCATTTTAATAGGAGACACAGCTACCAATATGCAGCTGCAGTGTTCCCCAATTACTTTGTATCTTACTCCTTGTCAGTCATACCTTAGATACTCAGCCAGGTATGGTGGTGGCTCAGGACTTTGATTCCCACACACAAAAGACAGGCAGAGGCTAGTGTTATCTCTGAATTCTAGGTTAGCCTGATCTACATTGTTCCAGGCCAGCCAGGGCTACATAATGAGAACTCTGTATAGGGGTCTGTGTGTCAATAGTCTCTTCACTTATTAGAGGAGTTCTAGGAATTTTGAGGGGTTTTGTTCAGTTCTGTTGTTTTGTTTGAGATTGTTGCCTTCTGGGCCTTTAAACCTTGGCCCCTAGTCATCCTCCTGTATTAACCTGTGAACAGCTGGGGCTATATCTTGCTTAGCATGCCTAGGTGGGGAAATTTTTAATGTTGTCTTTGAAGACCAAGTGACCTGGTGTGATAGAAGGAGTTTGGGCTATGGAGTCCCGACACTTGAGTAAGCAGCCTTTTTGAGCTTTATAAATTTGTAAGCTGTGGGGGCGGGGCGGGCAGGGGCAACACTAGGATGGGAGAGAGTGACTGCAGACAAGAGAGGTGAGCCTGTGGTGAGGAACTAGGCTGTGTCTTGTGTGAGTGGCTCCACATACTGAGGATTAGCTTCTTTGGTCTTTGGAGGTTTAACTTGCCTAAAGGCTGAGATTCTGTGTCATTCTCTGCTATCTTATTGTTTCTTCCCCATAACCTTTGCCATTTTCTTAAAACTCTGGTAGCAGGAATATCCCTTGTCATTACAGTTGCCCTGAAAACAGGTGTTGAAGCAAGAGTACCTTTCTGCCTAAAGGCATGACTGTTGTATGATAATTTTGTTTTGTGTTTTGATAAATAAAGCTTGCCTGGAGATCAGAGGGCAGAGCTAGGCACTAGTCAACCATAGAGGCCAGGCAGTGATGGCACACACTTTAATCCCAGCACTTGGGAGGTGGAAGCAGGATCTTGCCCATTCAGTCTGAGGATTCATCGAAGTAAGAAGTTTCTGGTAGCTGGCTGCTCTGCTTCTCTGATCTTTTAGCTTTCACTCCAATATCTGACTCCAGGTTTTTATTGTTAAGGCTAATTAGGATTCATACTTCACTCTACAGCCAGGGAACATTTTCAACTAGCATAGCTCACAGTGAAGGAGGTGTATGTTTATGGGGGGGGGGGTCTGAGGCCTAATTCAGGATATTGGCATGGGGCATTTGTTTAGAGATATTTCTTCTTCTTCTTTTTTTGTTTGTTTAGGGATATTTCTACCAGGTTCACATTCTGGCATCTGGTCATCTTGGAGAGATGGGAAGTGAAATGTTAAGGACAGGAAAAGAATAAGTTAGTGCAGACTTAACTAGACTTTGTGAGGCACTTCTAGACTCCAGAAAGCACATCAATGAAAGTCAGTTTTAGAGCAAAGCATGACTTTTACTGGCAATAAAAAGTGCCTTCTCCATTGTAATAAAAGTCTTCAAACCTTTAAATAGAAGGTTACATCATCTATTTTGTATTTACTGATGATAATCCTAGAGGTTTTTGGAAATTTAAGAATGCAAATCAAGAAGAATTTCATTGCAAGAGTATAGCTTTCTCCAGTTCAAGTTCGTGGGTAATGTGGAAGAGAGTGTTGGAGCCTGGAGAACAGGGCGGCTATTAGGACAAGAGAGGCTGGTGGGACTAGACTCAAAAGGTGAGAGCTGTCCAGTATTGAATGAATTCTACTTGGTATTATAATAAAAACCCAGAGCCAGATATTGGGGAAAAGCTGAAAGATGAGCGAGACAGAGGAACAAACCACAGCCACTTCTCACCTAGCCAACTCCTTGGACCAAAAGGGGAAGACAAATCCTTAGACTGAATGCTTCAGAGTCCTCAGCCTAAAGGGAAAGAGCGAACTCTGAACTGTCTCCTTCCACTTTATATTGCTTTCTTTGCCCAGCTATTTTGTTCACTTCCAGACTTGGTTCAAACTTTCTAATGCTGGGATTAAAGGTATGTATGTGTTTCCCAATTGTTGGGAGCAGAGGCATGGGATCCCAAGGTGTGTGCCACTACCACCTGGCTGTTTGGTCTTGAACTCACAGAGATCCAGACAAATCTGTGCCTCTGCCTTCTGAATGCTAGGATTAAATGCATGTGCTACCACTTGGCCTGACCTTTAAGGCTAATTCCGGCTAGCTCTGTCCTCTATCTTCAGGCAAGCTTTATTAGATACATAATATATCACCACACTCCAGGGAACCTCTTTGTTTATCTTCACTTGCTCTGTCCAGTAATAACAGCTATGCAGGAGGTAAAAAAGGTCCCTCCAAGCCCTTTGCATTCTAGCACTCGCTGATTGGATGCCTCCTGAAGTTGCCTAATGCTCAAAAGGTTCAGTATATATTTTCCCTAGAGCCTTTTATTCTATAGTGTATCTGATTGTTTATTAATAGAACATTTTAGAAATGTCTTTCATATTGCCCATTGTCCCCTCTCCCACACCCCTAATCTGGAGCAACACAAAATTTTACTAGATTGATTAGGTGAATACCTTGTAAATATTGTCTTGTTTTATCAAGGTGAAAAGCAGACTGTCACAAGTGATATTATATCAGTCTTCAGCTGAAAAGGCTGGAGATTAGAATGTGTGTATTGAGTTACTTAACATAAGTTTAAGAAATGAAATTATGTCTTTATGAAGAAGTACATGATGGCTTCTTATGGAGTATGTGTGACTGAATCAGGTGTAAGTAGTAGTGCACACCTGTGAGCTCTGCATTTTCTAGTGTGTGACAGGAGCGTAAATGAATTAAAGGTAGTGATCAGACACAGAATAATACTTATTGTAGTTTGGCAACAAAGTAAGAGACTAAAATCTGGAGTGCACAGAGTGAGGGGCCTACCTCAGGTGTGAGGCAGGAGGATGGCAAGTTTGAGGCCAATCTGAGCTACATAGTGAGGATCTTATAAAAGCAAAAAATTAAAAGTAAGTGAAAAAAAATTAAAGGGGTTGGGAGTGGATGTCAGTGCTAGAATTTGTACTTAGCACATATGAAAGCCTGAGTTCAGTGTCTAGCACCATAAATAAAAAGTAAGAACTGGTGGGCATGGTAGCTTACATTGTTGATCTTAGCAAAGGCAAGAGGGTAACTGAGGTAAAGATTAGCCAGCGCATATCGAAGTTACCATCTGCATGTGTAAGACTCTTCACAGAAGCACTGATCATAAGAGCTCCAGACTAGAAACAAGCTAAAAACTCAGAAGCTGTAAATGAGTGACTTGTGACATAGTCATATGTTAGAATCCTAAACAGTAATGAAAATGGGCTGCTCATGGTTTTCACAAAATGATGAGCAAGAGAAATCAGACAATATAGTTCAAAAGTAAGTGAAAATCTTCCCTGATAATAGATACCAGGAAAAGTTAATGACAAGGGGCGGCGGTACCTCAGATTGTTGGCTGTTGGTACTTTTGTCTTCTGGTGTGAATATATGTTTTGTTAGTAGACTGTCACAACAGTGTTCACATTTTGAGCACTTTTGTATTTGCATGTTTGTAGTTCAGTAAAATTTTTATTTAAAAGTGTTAAATTTTCTTACTGTTTTACTTTCTTCACAATTCTGGAGGTATAGTTACTGTATAGCTAAAATATTCAAGTATGTTTAAATTCCTAAGAAATTGTCATGGTAGAGCTGGATCAGAATTTCTGATGGCAGTACTCAAGTGTGTCACTTCAGTGAATTAGTAGTTGTTTATATTAGCTATTAAATATTCTAGCCTGGGCTGGAGAGATGGCTCAGCGGTTAAGAGCACCGTCTGCTCTTCCAGAGGACCCAGGTTCGATTCCCAGCACCCACATGGCAGCTAACAACTGTCTGTAGTTCCAGTTCCAGGCAAACACCAAGGCAAATAAATAAATAAAGTTGTTTAAAAAAAAAAATATTCTAGCCTATGAATGAAAGAGATAGGTAACTATTTTCTTCCTAGACTTTTTCTTGGGAAGTTATTTTGAAGAGTACTGTGATGTAGAGGTTAATAGTGTGAGTTTTAAAGTCAGAGAGGTATGGGTTGGAATCCTGGCACTTCATTAGCAGGTGTTTATTAATTAAACAGATTTACTTGTGAGTTTGTTCTGGCTTCGTGTTAGAGCTTATACATCATACTCAGGTATGCTGAGGATCAAAACATGCCTAGTTTGACACAAAATATGTTATAGGTGCCCAGAAGTCTGTCCTGCTATTCCAATTGTCTACCCCTAACCCACACTAACAGAAACAGAATTGGCATTGCCATTATTACACTTGGGTCTTTCGTGGGATGACAAAGCCACCCACAGTATGCAAATTTTAGGAACAGTCTTCACACCAAAATCTTTAGCAGTGCCCCAGTCAAATAGGAGCAACATGGCTCTCCTCCCATCACCACATGAATATTGTTTCTCTTTTTACTTACTGGAGAAAACTAGTTTGTTCTGTATGGCCATGGTGGGCAGGAATCACATGGCTCAAAGACTTAAATGATCTTGAGTCTTAAAAAGTATCAGGATTAGGGGCTGGAGAGATGGCTCAGAGGTTCAGAGCACTGACTGTTCTTCTAGAGGTCCTGAGTTCAATTCCCAGTAACCACATGGTGGCTCACAACCATCTGTGATGACATCTGGTACCCTCTTCAGTATACTGTATATATAATAAATAAATCTTAAAAAAAAAAAAAGCATCAGGATTTTGATGACTGTGAATCTAAATTTGGCCATAGAAGCATCTAAGGTGTGTGTTTTCTATTGAAGAGCATTTGTCTTATATTAAACTTTGATTTTTTTTTCATGTCTTAATTCCAAATTCTAGTTTGATCTAGTATATCTAGGTTCTGTGTGTCTCAGATTTTTATTTTCTCTTGAACATAAATAGATTTCTAACAGAACATACTTAAAATATGTTAAGAAAGTCTACTGATTAGTTTGTCTCTGTGTTTGTCTGTCTCTGTCTCTCATTTTATGTATCTTTGGCTGGCTTGGAATGCTACACTAAACTAGGCTGGCTAATTCATAGACATTGGCCTCTCTCTACCTCTTAAATGCTGGGATTAAAGGTGTGTGCCATCTCTGCTTGCCTTCCTCCCTCTCTCCCTCCCTACTTTCTTCTTTCTTATTTTCTTCCTTTAATATCTTTCAGATGTTCATTAATACTGACTTTTAAGTTAGTGTTTTACTTCTTAACCCTTGCTGTCACTATGTAGACCAAGCTAGCTTCAAATTCAGAGATCCATTTGTTTCTGCCTCTTAGGATCAAAGGCATGCACATGCACACTGTGCCTGGTCCTGATTTATTTATTTGAGAGTGTATCTTATTTTAGCTGTTTAATTTTGCCCAACTTGCAGTTTAATAATGTGAATTAGTTACCCCTTGGTGTTTGTATAATGTACATATAGTTCAGTCTCAGGTAGATCTTAAGGTATGTTTCACAGCTTTAGTTTCTGTCTTCAGATTTATCTATTTATTTATTGTTTGTTTGTTTATTTTGAGAAGATATAAGTAGCACCTTTAACAAATAATAGCTGCATTCCACAAAAATGGAAAACCTGGAAGAAATGGACAGCTTTCTGGACAGGCACCATCTTCCAAAATTAAATGAAGATCAGATTAATTACCTAAACAGGCCTATAACCCTTAAGGAAATTGAAGTGGTCATTAAAAACCTCCCCAAAAATAAAAGCCCTGGTCCAGATGGTTTCAGTGCCGAATTCTACCAGACATTCAA